>JAJTUV010003014.1:0-82440 GCA_021653895.1 Mastomys natalensis
GTAGATAGTGTGCAGATCCCACATGTGTATTCTAGAAAGTTACTGGAAGAACGTGTCTGCCCTGTTGTGACTCACTGCCTTCTGTTGGGGCCTGCAGGCTCCATTTCTGTTCAAATGTGGCACTTGGGCACAATCTCACAAGCATTGTGGGATTATACATTAGAATCACTTAGGCGTAGGCAGACATTTTGGTAGAGGGCCAGACAGTAAATATGCAAGACTTATAGGTCTCTATAGGGCCATGTGGTCTCTGTAATAACTACTGAACTTTATTGTTACATCATCCAAATGTGTCCACAGATGAGGGAGTGAGATCAACTGGGTTCATCTGCCAACCCTGACACACTTCACTGGGAAGTCAGTGTAACTGTCAAGAATCTGTGCACCTCAGTGGCTTCACTTCTGGAAACACATCCTAAAGAAGTACTTAAGCACAGGATATTCTTGTATCCCTGCTAAATAATCTCTACTAAGTTGTATATGGGAGCCTCCTGATGGCTAGTCATAAACACTGTGTCCGTGGTCGGATAATGATAGACTAAGTGAGAGCTATTCATCTATTGAATTGTCAGGATGTGTGGATTATACAGAAACACAGGCAGGTACGTAGTTAAATAGAAAAGAAAGACAACATTAAGGACTATCCCATAACTGCACGGCTGTAAACACACCTGCACATAGGCTAAACTAAGTGGTTATAGTCAATATTTATCTGATTTGAAGATAATCTTGAAAATTATATTTCAGTAACACATATTTGAGTAAATGCAAGAAGTCAGTGGCTTTGAAGAGTCAACACGGCCACCTTAGGACAGTCATATACCCTGTGAACATTGCCGCTTTGCTGGCGGCTGGAGGCTCACTGGCCCTTGAGCAGACTGCTGGGATAACCCGCATCCTGCTCTGCTGGGCCGGTCCCAGTGTGTGTCTCATCCCTAGTGTCATGGTGTAGCAATGCTTGCCTTCCTTTCTCAGAGCTTTGGTTGTCTGGAAAAAAATGTACAGTTTTGTACATTTTATGATTTGCCTATTTCTGGCCTGACACAAATCTTTACTTTGGATATCGATTTTTCTGGAAGTTCTTTTAAGCTTTCTGTTTAGAAAAATGGTGGATTAAACAGATGAACTAAAAAACTTGAAAATAAGTACAATCTCATCTTCACCCCCAGCATATTATCTTCGGATAAAGTAGACTCCAGCTCTCCACTTACCTTCCTCCCTGCCAGCACCCAAGCAAGGGGTTTGTTCTTAAAGACAAGATTCCAGGACCGTAGATAGAGTTCACCCAAAACACTATCTCTTCCTGGATGCCAGACCAGACCCAGCTTTCCTTTGTTTCAATCTCTCAGGCTGTCAATCTGGAGAGTATTGGGTTCCATGAGAAGTAAAGTATTTGGATTAAATGTCAGAGAGAGCTGTAGGGCCATTCCCATCTGGAGTGCGTGTGTACACCGGCGACATTGCTTGTTGCTTTGTGCTTGGGCCTCCTTTCTTCCTCATACTAATGCTGCAGAGAGTTAAAACGAGAGTAAAATCACAGAACATTGTAATGATGCTGACAGCTACACCACAGATGGCATTAGGTTGGGTAGTCTGCCTGGTGCATGCAGCTCTGATGCTGCTGAACACTGTTTTACAAATGAGTACGTGGGCTCTCAGCGAGGTGCAGCAGTGCTCACCCACAAGCTCAGGGTTAGGAAGGCAGAGACAGGAGGAATGGCCAGCTAGTTGCACAGAATTGATGAACTCCAGGTTCAGAAGAGACCCTGATCCAGAATTAAGATGGGGAATGACAGAAGGAAGACACCTGACATTGATCTCTGACCACATGCAAGCATGCTCATTTGCACACACACACATACGTACACACACATATACATGCATAGATCTCTCTCCTGCCCCCCATACATAACACACAACACACACACACACACACACACAGAGGAGGGGGAGAGAGAGGAAATCCTGGCAAATGTAACAATGTTTAAGAGCATTGGAAATGTTTGTCTGAAGGATTCATGATCACGGGTATGTGTGGCCGGTGTGTGGTGGCCAAGGACATCTGCTTTGTGCATCTGGCTTGGTGGAAGGGAACTAGAACAGGACAAGGGAGCCCTTGGCTTCCACGCCTAGGCTACACATGTCCAAGCTTCTGTCCCTTCTCCTTGGCCAGTAGCTCTGTCCCTAGGCAGATTAAATTATAAGAAAAGTAATGTCCGTCTGGCTTTTATAGGAAGGCTGAACCCAGAAACTCAATTCTCTCAGGTGGAGGGTCTCCTTAGTGACACTGACCATGTGCCTGTGCCAGCCACTTCCTTGAAGGTTCCTCTGGCTGTAGCCTTGGGGTCCCCTCATCACACATCCACCAGCGAGCTTCGCTGATTTGTAGGTGGGGTTTCCAAGTGTAAAAGGGCCCTGCACTGTTTGTTTCCCAGGCACAGTTTCAAAAGAAAATAGCATTTTACAGCCTGCATTAATGGGAAATTACTTTCCATTAGGATCTGAATGATTGGCCTATAATGTTTATAAAGGAAAGGAAAAATGTCAAGCATCTCACTAACAATTTTAAGCAAAGCTCTGAAGACTTTGCCAGAAACAGATTCCAAGAACATTTTCTTCATCATTTCTTCTTTCCAGAGAAGGAAAAAGAGCAGAGCCTGCTAAAAGGATGTAGGTCAATTAGGCAGACTACGGTGGGGCTGCGATGGAGCCGCTGATAATGTCACTGCTAGGTAGTTACAGGAGCGAATGAAGTGAGCCAGCCTGGAGGAGGAGACTCACTGCTGAATGAGGGCGTGCAGACAGAGGCCGGGTCAGACTCTGGCCCGGAGAAACGAGCGTCTGTCCATGCCCCTGTCGTGAGGGTCATGAAGCTTTGTCAACTCAAGCTGCCCCATTGTCCCTAAGGAGAAAAGGAAGCCAAGGAAAGTCCTGGAGCTGAGCTCTGTGCCTGGCAGGCCTCAGAATCAGAAGACAGTATGGCACTTGAGACCTGTGTCCTGAACCCTCCTCACCCTTGGGATCTCGTATGAGGCTCTGAGCTGTCACGTACTCTACATTAAAATAGAGGGCAGGCTGTATTTGACCCTTTCACTGTTTATATATTCCAGTAGTGCTGGAGTTATTAGGGGAAGGCTTTAATACAGAATCAAGGGCACACCCCAGACACAGGCTCGGGCTTCTCTGTCACAGCCTTAGATACCTACTATTTGGTGGCAGCTGTCTATGAAGCTTTCTTTCTTTTTTCTCCATGAGATTTCTGAAGGTTCTAATTAGTATTGTGACAGCTAAGGGTTCAAGGCTGAGATCTGCTTCATGTGTGTAGAGAAGGGTCAGGGTCGTAACATGGTCTGACAGAGCAGGCAAAGTAAATCTCTCCACTGACTTGTGTTAAGACATTCTACTTCTCGTGAGGTATAAAAGAGACTTTTATAAACTTCTTGACACATTGAAGGCTGCTCAGAAATAGTCCAAGTTGTTCCTCCTATGGGTGCCAATCTCCAGGGATTACATTGGAAAATAAACATGTATTCAAAAGGGAAAGGCAGGGCTCACAAGTTTTAAAAAAAAAGACACACACTTTGCAATAGGAGTATATACATTTATTGACCTAAGTTTCCAAAGAGGAAATTAAAATTTCACAAGAGTCCTGGGGTGGAGTTGATGCAGTCAGCAGGTTTGTCCCCTCTCCTACTCCCCAGTCTTCCTCCACATCCATGTCTGTAACTCTCAGTATTGGCTCTGACTTGAATCATTGCAAGGGTGAGATTAACAGGGGACAGGAGTCCTACATTGTAGTTCAGATGCCGGCAGTTAGGGCCAACTTTGGGTAGATTTCTTAAGCTCTCCAGAAGCTGAATGAAGGCACTAGACTCCCTGCTCTCAGGTGCTCTGACCTTCAAATCTGTCCCCCATGTTTGTCTCCTAGAGTATGTGGCATTCTTAACATCTGAAAAGTGGGCAGGTTGAACATTTAGTATTTACTCTACTGAAAGGTCATTATTATCCAATAATTGGTAAACTATTTTGTTCTCAGTCCGTAGCTCCTGGTATGGGGAGTATCTGAGGCCCTTTGCTATTGTCCGAGCTGAAGGAGGCTTCAGAAGGAAAGGTTTTTCACTGTGGGAATTGTTTCCTGGAATTCATCTACAGGCTCTGCCATGGAGTTTCTGAGAGCCATAAAACAGCACCTCTCACCTACCTTTGGGAATCACAATAGAACTTGGTAGAATGGCTGTGTGATGGATAATATTATCTCAAATGCAGAATATCTTATATGTGTATAGTGTTTTATACCAACATGGCTAATCTATAAGCTAATATTTCAAACATTGTAATTCAAATATTAATGTAGATATTAATTTAAAAAACAGTGTAGAAGTCTATTGTCTCTGGGGATAATGAACAGGGACAGCTGTGTGGCATGGTTCCAGGGACTATATGAATACACACTACACACACACACACACACACACACACACACACACACACACCCTACCTCTGAAGCGCTGGTCTATGGCACTCTCGTTTGTTGGAGAATGAAGTCAAAATGACTAGTAATGATTCTTGGAGGAACACTTGAAGCCCTATATTTATGCAAACTCTTTTGATTTTGCTATTAGTGACTAACCATGCCGTACAAGCAAGGACCAGCTCTACCCAGAGCCCTCTGCCAGCTGATCCCTAGGACAGTGGCTGGAAGGCTGCCTTTGATGGCAGTAGTGTCTTTCCCATTCCCCATGTCTTAGCAAAAACAACTCATAAACACCGGACCGGGTCATAGTCGAAGGGTCACCAGTCAGGGAATTTGAGTAAATAAATGGGCTGCAGCTTCTGCAGAGTCTGCATTAGTCATCCTGACATACAACGCTGGCCTTTGTCAGGATAGGGCACAAGCTTGTTTTATTAAACCCAAGTGATGAATCCTGTGTGGATGGTGCAGGGTTGGTATAAAGGTTAAAACAAATCACATGGCTTATTTCTGTAGATGATGATGATGAGTAAACTAGAGTCCCCCTGATAAATCATTTCAATAAATCACCTGTTGTAGACAAATTGTGCACTGTTATTTCTAAAGAGACAATTTATAGGTCTTACTCAGCAATTTACAATGTACCTACCATAGATTAAGATGTAAAATGTATGTTGTATAATCCCCGCACTTGAGAGGTAGAGTCCAGAGGCTCAGAATAGGAGGCTAGCTGGAGGGGAGGCAAACTGGAAGTGGGGGGGAGGTTCAAGGAAATTGAGACTCTGGTGATCTAATCCAGAGCTTGGGCCTAGGGACTGCTAGTTTCTGTCTAGTTTAATGGGGGTACAAATTGTAGTTTAGATATGGCAAAACAAAACTTTGTGTGTATCAGGATTATACAACAATGTTGTAACTTAGTCTGCAAGGGGAAAGTTAGCTTCAAAAGAATTTAGAACTAAACCTTGAGATTATAAATTTTGGGAGAGGGAGCCTGAAAAAAATATGTACCTTCTAACTCAAAAGAAATAGTTTGTTACATATTGAACATGGTGCCTGGCCTATATGGGACACTCGATGATTGCACATGAACCTGAGTTAGAAATAAGCTTCTTGGGTTGGGAGTGCGGCTCAGTTGACAGAGTACATACCTAGCATGCATGAAGCCCTGGGTCAGAGTCCCAGTACTGTATAGGTGGGGCCTAGTGAGATGTTGCTATAATCCCAGCACTTGGGAGGTAGAGTCCAGAGGATCAGAAGTTCAAGGCCATCCTCAGCTACATAGGGTGTTTGAGGCCAGCCTGGGCTGGAGACAAAATGGGGAGGGGAGAAGGGAAGAAGAGTGAGGGGAGACAGTGACAGGAGGAGAGAAGAGAGGGGAGGAAGTAAATGCCGAATTATGTATTTTCTCCAACATGTTTAGGAGACAAATTATTGAGTCAAATTCTTCAGGTGTCGTCAAATCCTAGGATGACTGTCTTGTGGAAACCAAGCTTCCAGAAAGACACTTGGGTATTCATTCCTGATTGGAGTACTGCTCCTCTCTACCTGCCAGGCACCTTCTGCTCCAAGCCTTAGTGGCCCTGGGTGTAGCTTAAGCAATAAGGAGACACTACTGAGCATTTGGATTTGAAACAAGGAAGAGTGGAAAACAAGCCATCCCCCAACCCCCGGCTCAGCCAAAGAAGGATTAAGGGAGTTTTGGGTCAGGGGCAATAAATCCCATTTCTGTCACTGAGTACTTATGGGTCCTGAAGAACAGGGATCATAGCTTCCCACTGGGTAGAATTATTCTAAGGATAAAGTTAAAGCCTGTAAATTAGAGGTGCTGGGCACAGTACTTGCTACATGTAAGATCCCACAACACAGCCACTGTTGATGCTACATAATCGGTTATCTGCTTTCCCAGCCTACCGCAGACTGAGAGCAGCAGATTAGAAGGGCCCGAGGGACTGCTTCGGGAAGGTCCACTGGCAGCAGGAAAAGGGACAGGTCGCAACCCGGCTACAAGGGAGGCAAGAACAAAGCTATATATATGTATATATTTTTTAAAAAAAAAAACAAACATTTTTTCTTTTCAAAAGACACAACACTTTGGGGCATTTACTAAAGAAAAGTGCTCTCTACATGTCAGTGGCTTCCTGGGGACCCCACCCCTAGTCCTTCCACAGGACTGACAGTAGGCAGTGTGAGTTCCGGTGTGAGCTCTCTCCATCCCAGTGACTTTCAGAAAGTAGGTGTGTGTGAAGGGGTTCAAGTGCACCTTTCGTTGGTAGTGCTCAGACGCAGTGTTTTCTGAGTCCTGCACTCTCTAGAGTCAAGGCCAGAGGAGGGAGGAGGAAGCACCAGGAAGGTAGCTCAAGGTCAGTGTGTTGGAAGATCTTCAGCTTTTCACACCTGAGAACTCACCCCTTCCCTAATCACCACCCCTTCGGAGTCATTCCCCTCAGAGGCAAGCATGGAAGCAGCATTTGAGAACAGCTCCCAGCCTGAGGGAGGAGAATGAGAAGAGGGAGGCAGGAAAGGAGAACTGGTCAGGCCCTTCATTCTACCACAGTCTCCATGCTGTTTAGGGCTCCAGGCACTGGAAGGAAGGAAGAAGCCCCATTCCTCAGGGTGGGTAAGATCCAGGCTGAGGAGGATGCTCTCGACATTCCTGGGTCTGGAGCTCAGCTGAAGGGCAGGGATTGGCTCAGATAAGAGAGGGCTTGAGGGTGGCTGAGGCATGGAGAGGGAATAAACCTTTCCATGGTTACTCAGAGTGTACACGTTAAAGTGGTCCACACAGCACACTCTGCACCCAGGCAAGGGTCAGAGGTTTCTCTGTCCCTTGCATTGAGGGAAGTGGTAGTAGCTAGTCATTAAGTTGAATCCCTTGCCTCTGAGGCTGAGGCATGACTTCCCTTACTAAGATCTGAGAGGCCTGAAGCTGGGTAAGATGAGATATTGTGGGATGAGATGGCTACTACACGAAAAGAAATGTGGTCAGAGTTTGTGTATGGTAGTGACACTTTAAGCAGGAACTTGGCAAAGAAGGATGAGGTGGAGGGAAGGGCGGTGGAAAGAATTTTCCTGAGGCTAAGATGGGACCCTCTATTGTTAGAAAGTGGACCACATCACTGCCAAGACGGAAGTGAAGTTTGTTTTAGGAAGAATATGGTTTCCATCTCTATTGTGTATGGCTGAGAGAAAATACCACCCCCTTTCTCTCGCCCCTAATGGTGTGCAGCCGAACAAGAATAATAAATATTTAAAAGGGATGCTCTCTTTTCTCTTTTAAAATAATCTTTGATTCATGGCATTCACAAAGACAGATTGTGTTTCCTACCTCTCCTCTCATGCTACATTAAGGCCTGGTCTCAGGAGTCAGAGAAAATAACAGGGTTTCCTGAGGGTGGGTGGAGGGTCTGTGGCCTTCCCAGCGGACTCCATAGGGTCCTGGGTGTCTGCTTCCTGTTTTGTAGAGCACACAGATCTGTGCTTCAGAGACAAACTCATGTGCATGCTTTCTCCACACTTCTGGAGACCAACAACTACATGCAAATAAGCAGGGGCGGAGGGCGCTTGGGACTCCAAGACCACAGGATCAAAGAATGGGATGCTGGCTGGGAGCTATGCTGTCTTACCAGGCGTTTTGTGGGGAGGTACTATGTCTGGCAGTGGGACCAAATATCCAGCCACCTTAACATATGAGTATCTCAAACACTGAGGAAGCAGAGGTCTGTCTTGACTGGCTGCAAGTTCTGTCTTCCGGGCATGAATTTTATGTCCTGGAAGGCCCAGTCTGTCTCTTAGGTGGGCAGAAATGTTATTTCTCTACTTGGGCTTGCTATGAGTCTCCATTTAGACAAGCAGCGGAAACGGCTTGATCTTTTTTCCATTTCCACTGTTTGCCAAAAATGGAATGAGAAAAAGAATTAATCTTTTTTTCCATTTCTTTTAATGGAAAAAAATGTAATCATGCCATTTCAAGGTAACTTGGTCTCCTCCAATGAAAAGCTTAGATGGCCTGTTCATTACTCACTGGATTCAGGAAATCAATACAGTCAGTTCAGAGATGAACCCCCTTCTTGGAGCTGGTGATTTTCCTTAATCATCCTCTTTTCCCTCAGTCACCCTGAGATATTGTTCAAACGCATGAGGAGCTGATGGAGATTGGGGTTGCACATGTGGTGCTTGAGTCCACAGCGGGGTCTCTCACTAGTCACAGAACTCCATCTGATGTCTCTTGCCCCAGTCCCACCTCTGAGAGGCCAGGTCTGTGTGTCGAGCATCTGTGATGGTGACCTATGGACCCTCAGTCCTGCCTTTCTCTGGGGAGTAAGCGGTGGTTGCCTCAAGCCCCTCTTTGGTTTCATCACACCACACTTTCCCTGGCTCAGAGAACTGTGGAGCCGCCTTGACCCAGAGTTCCAGTGGGAAGTGGGGCAGACATCATCCTCTGGGTGTAATCGAGGAAACATTTCCACACTGTAGGCCACTGCCTTCTCTCTCCAGGTCCCTCCCTGTCTAGGAAGAACTTCTACCTCTTTTCTAAGTGGCAGAAAGCAACCTTTCTGTCTCCACGGACTGAAATAAAGTTTCCAGGATCCAAGGTCTTCAAGCTCTGGTCCTTTTGAATCAGAGTCTGCCTCTTTCTTACATCTTATAAAATATGCCGGTCTCCGGCATGAGACCCTGAAAGTCTCAACTGCTGCAGCATTTCCCAACTGAAGTAGCAACGTTTTAGAACTTGCAAGTATACACGGGCTATGTGGTTCATGTCCAGGCTCTGTGCCCCTTTGTTGAAGGGTGGCTTACCTGATTGAGGGCCCTGGTTAACAAAAATGACCCAGGATGAAAATGTATCAGGAACTATTTCAGAATGCTGTACTGCCATAGGTGTGGTTGGCCCAGTTAGCCCAAGCTCTGATCAGTGTGCTTTACACATCTGTACACCTGAGGATAGTGCTTGGTATTGGGGCAGCACAGGAATGTGTGGAGGGCCCCAGGTGCATGAGTCGTGGATGCCCTTTATGGAGTCTTTCTTCCTAGTGTCTCATGAGAGGCACCCTGTCCAGTTTTTATTTGCTGGTTCAATGCCTCTCTTGGCATATCTAAGTGGGCAACATGGTGCTGGCCCTTGCCTATAATGGATGAAGTGAGAAGTGAGTTACCTGTCTGTCTTCTGATTAGTTCAGGGTGTGTGTGTGTGTGTGTGTGTGTGTGTGTGGTGTAGAGAGAGAGAGAGAGAGAGAGAGAGAGAGAGAGAGAGAGAGAGAAGAGAATGAGAGAGCATACAAGTTATACAAGTATGCACTTACGGTTGGCTTGGACAACTATCTCTATTTCCTACTTAAAATGTGTTTTGGTCATCAAAGGTTGCTGATAGAGTAAGTGAGGAAAACTAGATAGAGAGCCTCACAGTCAGTGAGATAGCCCACACAGTGCCTCAGCAGCACCATAGAGTGAGCCTCACAGTCAGTGAGATAGCCCACACAGTGCCTCAGCAGCATCTTAGATTGTATAGAAGGTTGCCTCAGGTGAGGGAGGTCATGGTGTGGGTCTGGAATCCTGGTGTTTTCTTTCTGACTTGATATCAGGCCATTGTGACCTCTTCAGAAAGGGGAGGGTTTGTGCAAGACTCCCAGATTGCCTTCTGCCCAAACGATCTATTAGAGGAGACGCTTTCTGAGCCAACCATGGCTGTTCCACTTGCTTCCTCTTCAGGTAAATCTGCTAGTGACAGAAACATGGGAAGCGCCTGATTACTTTACAGGCCACACCAAGCACAGTTGTACTTCAGTGACACTAACTTTGACTTTTTCAGGATCCAGTCCTATCCACCTTCATTAAGTACTATTTGACTCTTCGACCAAAGAAAAACTGAAAAATTCTCTGTTGGAAATTCAGTTCCCTAGTGCTTTGAAATCACTGAATGTTATTTCAAATTGAAAATAGTGGAACTGAGCCCAGTATTTGACTTTGTCTCCCTGGCTTCCATCATTAGGACAAAAGGAGTTTACATTCAGGCTGGGGCGAATCCTCTCCTGGAAGGAGCTGTCCAAACATCTTGGTGGTCCCAGATGTCATTGTGTAGATAGATCCAGAGTTTAAGGTGACCTGAAGGGAGGGCCTGCCTCTCAGGAGGAGAGGCCTTGCTACAACTGCTTTCTCTTTCCCCAGCAGCAGAAGCTCCGTACACCTAACTGTGGATGCAAGAGAGGCTGTGACACTGAGAGCTCTCAGTCCCCCTTCCTTAGGTTGAAAGATCTGGAAATTTAAAAAAGATACTTACATTTTTAGAGTATCCATCTGCTCTAACGATCATCCTTGGCCAACCACAGAAATACTTAAATCCATTCTCAATCGTTTTCTCTTGTTAACCTTATGTGAGCCCTGAAGATTTGTGAGGAAGGGATACAATCTCCTATGGAACTTCAACTCTCACATGAAGTCTAAAGGCAGGAAGGGAGGCCTTGTCTTAGTTACTGCTCTATTGCTGTGAAGAGACACCACCGCCCAAAGCAACTTGTAAAAGAAAGCATTTGGGGCCTGCTTACAGTCTCAAGAGAGTTAGTCCATGACCATCATGGCAGGGAGCATGATGGCAGGCAAACAGGTATGGCACTGGAGCAGTACCTGAGAGGTTACGTCCTGATCTGAAGGCAGATGACAGAGAGAAAGAGCAGAACCAGTCCTAGAGTTCACCCCCAGTGACACACTTCTGTGACAAGGCCACACCGCCTAATCTTTCCTAAACAGTCAGCCAACTGAGAACTAAACCTTCAAATATGTGAGCCTTATTCAAACCACCACTGGCCTAATAGCAATAGAAAAAAAAAAAAAAAAAGAAATAAAACAAAATGGAAGCCATAAAATTGAATGGCAGAAGGAAAAGCATGTCACATATTCAGTCAGAATACTGGAAATTGGCTTTGCTCTGGAGCCTCCCCCTCATTCCCTTTCTAGAACTACTCTGTGGCTCTGGAGCTGGCTAATGCCCATGGCCTTCCTGTGTGCATATGTGTGTTGGGTTTAGCTTCCTTCCATCCCTTCCTTTGAGACGATCTTGGTCTTAGTGGTGGATCATGCACCTAGCCTTCCTCCAACGAATGTATTAGCTCCTTGGCCAAGGCCTCTCAGCTCTTGCCTGTTATTTCAACTTCAGCTCCTTCACAGGGACGGTAGGAACTGAGAACTGGAGCGGGAAGCCATGCCTCCCCCAGACATGCTAAGCCCTTATCTCACGCTAGCCTGGAGAGTACCCTATATTCACGAACTTATATGGTCTATATGGTTGGGGAATCTGTAGAAAATCTTCAGAATATCTCAGAAACAAAGAAGAAATATTTACCTCAAAAAATAAAATCAACTAATTGTGTTTCCAAAGCCTACTTGGGTCATTTCACTTTTAAGTTATACATAAAATCCTTAAAATAGTAGCAAAGTCAGAGTCAAAACATGGTGCTTGAATTACTGCGGCCTTTTCAAATGGTCAGGGATTTAAAAAGTCTCATAAAATTATTTTACTAATACTTAGAGGGAAAAAATACCAAGTATAATCCAGTCAAAATGGAATTATACAGTGGCACTAAAGCTTAACCGAATGATTATGAGAGTGTCCAGGAAATTCTGACATGGAATAGAGGCCAGGAACTTGCCTTACTAGTTATCAACATTTACTTAAAGCAGTAATATAAAAGAGATATGATACTGTTACCAAATGGATCAATGAACTAAATTGAAAATCTCAAAATAGACCCAGGGCTCGTGGTAATTAAATGCAGATGTGATGGCACCTGTAATCCAACAATTGGAAGGGAGGCAGAGAGCCTTTGAGTTCAGGGCTACCCTGGGCTATATTAGGTGAGACCCTCAACAATAGATATAAAAGAATATTTGAAACAATGAGGAATAAACATAATAAATTCTTTTGTCAAAATCTAAATGGATTAAAAATAAAGTTGTAACATGAAAAAAGTTTAAAATTCTGAAATAAAATTCTGTATAGTAACCATACATAGCCATGGAGGATAAGATATGAATAAAAAGCCTCATTTATCCTCCTTTACTGTCCGGAATTATATATTCCAAAGCAAAATAAAACACCTACGACTTGCCCAGTTACCAGCATGAATTACAATAAATAAATTAATGAATAAATAAATATAAATAAATAAAATAAAACATACAAATAAACAGAGAATAGTTTGTACCAAACTTGGCAGATAGAGGCCCAGTGTTTGGAGTATATAAGGACTTTTAATTTTTAAATATAAAGGTACAATACTAAATTGATAACAAATGTTAAGCATCTTAGCACACTTCATGTTCTATGATGATCAAATTCTGTTCTAGGCAGTGACTTAGAGGAAAAATGCACATATTTGTGTGCATGTATGCCAAGAGATGCACTCACTGCTTTCTTCAGATTTATCTATGAAAGCAGAGAAAGTCTAAAGGAGAAAGGAAGAGGAAGAGAGTGTGAGGGAAAATTAAGGGAGGGAGCAGGGAAGTGGAGAGATAAGAGGGGGAAGAGATGGGGCAAGGAGACAAGAGGAAGAAGGAAGGGAAGGGGAGGAAGGGAAAAAGAAAGAAAGGGAAGAGGAAGGGAGGGAAGGAGGAAAGGGAAGAAGGAAAGGGAAGAAGGAAGAAAAGGAGGAAAGGAAGGAAGGAAGGGAGGAAGGGTTACAAATATTTAATTATAGATTGCTAAGTCCAGGAGTGCTCAGAATGACTGCCATAAGCGATGGCAACAATACAGGAAATAGGTACAGGTGGCAGCTGGCCAGTGGCTAAGAGTTGTGTATAGGGTTAGGTTCGCAGTACTAAGTGCAAGAATATTATTTAACGGAAACAAATATATGGAAATCTATTCACAGATATAGTCATACAGACACCCGGCCTTCCAGGCTTCACACTGGTTATCTGAGTCAATGAGTTAGAGTTGTCCCAGATCTGCATGCACAGTTTCTTTTACATTGTTTCAGTTTTTAGGGGAAACCCATTGTTGTGAGGACTCTAGGCTCTTAGTCAGCTCTGTGAACATTTGTATCCTGCTGTTGTCCCTCTCTTCTTGTTCTCACGTTACCACCTCAGCACTCCTTGACACGGGTAACACATCACATCAACCTTGCCCTTAGCGTTCCCAAGTTCCATCCAGTCACCACAAAGAAAGTCTGAGCATTCTGGAGGCAGGACCGGGGCCTTGTGATTTGCCTTTCCCCTCGGGCTCCTGCGCCCAGAAGATGGGCTGGGCATGTGTCCTCCTCCTCAGAGGACTTTAAAGACAGGCACTATGTGCAGGGGGTTTGGCTAAGACAGCTGGAGAGCCAAGGAGGCTGGAGGCGGCCAGGGGCCACAAAGAGTAGCAATGGAGGCCAGACTTGGGGTAGGTGGGAGGGCGCACAAGCTCGTCCTCCATTGCTCCTTTCTCTGGGTGATCTTTTAACCTACACTTTTTGTCTCCATATCACATGCACAGGTACTGACACTCCCTCGGACCAGCCCTGCTGTCGTGGTCTCTATGACTTTGAGCCAGAAAACGAAGGAGAATTAGGATTTAAAGAAGGGGACATCATTACATTAACCAATCAGATAGACGAAAACTGGTATGAAGGAATGCTCCGTGGGGAATCCGGCTTCTTCCCCATTAATTACGTGGAAGTCATTGTGCCTTTACCTCGGTAAATGTGTCTTTTGGACCTAACTTCAGAACTGAAATGAATTGACACCAGTGTTTCTCTCAATGTGGTGTTCTGTGACATCCTGGCTCTGGCCCACTTAATCACTTTTGTATGTGTGTTTTCTTTATAATGTATTTTGTATCAATTTAATTTGTATAACTGATTTCTTTGTCCTAACTCATAAAAAATAGTTTTCTTCTTGTTCTAAAAAGTCATTGGTTAAATGTATTTGCTTCCTGTTGCTAAAAAAAAGTAAATTGCGCCCATTCGAATGGCCTGGGTAGTCCTTAGCTGCGGTGGGAACACCCTTTGCAGCTATGAAAGCTAAAGATTTTGTTTCTTGACATTATTGATGGTATCCAGTCTTCTCCTGTTTTAAGCTTACCTGTGAACAGCTCAATAAACATGACACACTGTGTTCATAAGACTGGTTATTTTTAATCTTAAATTGCTTTTTAAGGTCGGACTTCAGAGCAAATCCTTGGCTGGCCTGGGGTCCCAGGTGGGGTCCTTAGATGATGGCTGCAGATCAATGCCAGCAGGTGGGGTGTGAACGTTTAATAGCTACTGACTTAAACAGGGTCTATCCCCTTCTCAGCCCAAGATTAGAAAAGCCTCCTGCCTCCTGGTAAGTTCACTGAACAGCCCAGCTTAAGCTTGCCGTCATATATGGGCAGGTAGGTTTTCAGTCTCACTGGGGATGCTGAAGGCCGGCGTGGTCTGTTGGGCTGGATGTCCAATAACCAAGGTTTACAGACCTAACCCTGGCCTTACCTTGAGTATGACTTTGTCACATGTTGTGGCTCAGGGGAGTCCAACAGCAACCCTGCCACACCAAGAAGAGGCAGTTATTGCTCACTCTTTGCAGAGAAGAGGAGTCCTGAATGGCTTGTCCAGGATCAGACAACCAATTAGTGGCAGAAACAAGCTTGAGCTCTGATAGTGTGACAGACGCAGGCACACGGTGTTCACCAGTCACTGGCATTTGTAACAAAAGCTCAGAGGCCAGATTAGTCACCTGAAAAGGTGACTTAAGTAGGGTTTTCTAGACTTTGGAACTGGCTTTTCTTAACTCTGTGTGTGTGTGTGTGTGGGGTGTGTGTGTGTGTGTGTGTGTGTGTGTGAGAAATGGTAACTCTTAGCATTTACTGGATGTTATGTGCCAGGTGCTGCTCTAAGCATCTTCCATGAAACCCTCACAGACAATCCTGTGCGGTCAATGTGATGCTCATTCTTCAGACACTAGGATGCTGTCACAGAAATGCCAAGTCACTTTTCCAGTCACAGTTAAATGTCAGAGTAAATGTTGGAATTTTAATGTTCAGTCTTCTCCCATGCCTGTAGTGGGCGATACTTAAATCTCCAACCCAAATAAGACCAGTCAATGAAAACACAACTCAGTAATTATGAATATAATCTGTAAGCCTAGATTGGGCAGATACCCCTACACTACTCTGTTCCCCAGCTATGAGACCCTTATAACTTGAGGATTTTCCAGACCCTGCGTCTGTCCTTCTACCTCCTGCTTCCCAGTTGTCCTCCTCCATTGTCTTCCTCCAGTAGTCCTCGCTCTCTCTCTTCTCTCCCCAGCCTTTATTTCTCCATCTCCCCTTCTTCTGCCAAATCACTGGCTCCAGCCTTTATTTTACAAATTAAGATGGGCAGAAGGTTCACTAGAATTCACCTGTGTAAAGACTCAGCCTCCTCTGCAACCCTGCACAGGAAAGGGGAATTAATATCAAAATACAAGGCCAGGGCTATCTACAACACATGCCCACGGTCATCACCCTTCTAGATTAGCTCTTTTCTCCATGTAAATTCACAAACTAGCCTGTTCTTACATCCAGCATTTATTCTTCATTTGCTGTATTAGGAATTTACCAAGGAGAACCCAGGACTCCTGAAGCTTATAATTTACTCTGATAACTTGTTTAGGGGAAATATGCAGTAATTGAAGTTAATTGTTAGCTACAGATTAACGTCTAACAATAACTGAAACATCCAGCGATTTGCGTCCGATCACTTTAAAGCAATTAGAAACAGGACTTGGTTAACTGTTGCCAGGCAGCTGCTGAGGAGAGGGCATAGCAACCATGTCCTGCTCAGATTGTGCCACTTTGTGTCTTCCATGGGCTTGTGGCCTCCAATGTTTTGCAGGCTCCCATTTCCACATGATGTTTGTGGAGAAGGCTGTCAGATAACATTTGGCTGCTGGCACAAGCTTGACTTGACACCAACTGCTTCTAACCAGCTGTTGGAGGGAACATTTCATTGTGAGTTCCTGCCCCAAGGCACGCATAGTTTTTGGAAATTCATTGCCTTCCAGGTTTGCTTTCTACTGTTGCAATAAACATCATGAGCAAAAGTAACTCGGGGAGGGAAGGTTTATTTTTTCTTACAGACTACGATAGTCCATCATGGTGAGAAGTCAGAGCGGAGAACTCAAGGCAAGAACCTGTGGCAGGAACTGAAGCAGAGGTCTGGAGGAGTGCTGCTTGCTGGCTTGCTCGACTTAGTGTATTGTGTAACCCAGGACAGTCAACCCTGTGGCATTGGCTAAAGTGTGCCCTCAAATATCAGCCAATCATCAGCAAACTGTCACAAGGCTTGCCTACAGGTTATCTGATGGGGCATTTTCTCAGCTGAGGTCCCTCTTTCCCAGTGGCCCTGGCTTGTGTCAAGTTGACTGAACAACCATGGCGTGAGCATACCTCCCAGGCTGCATCCAGTTCTCCTTTTTCATCATTAAGAAGGTCATGTAAAGTTTCTTTTATTGGAAAAAATCTATGGCCTTTCAGACATCAAAACAATTTTTTTAACTTTCAAGTAGCTTTATTTTTCTAACTTTAAGGGTAATACAGATGTATAATAGGAGAATTCAGGATGTCTGTAAAGTTGTAAAGGAAAGTGGAAATCACCTTTTAGTTCCACAACCCCCAAAGAATTTCTGTTGTGACATTTTCCCCTCCCATCTTGCCCATGCATACTTCTGTATTCACGTGTGAACATATGGGAATGTATATTGTCATTTCAGCTTTACATGTTAATTACAGACCTAAGTCCTCAAACTAGCTATTTAATATTTTATTGTATGGGTGCATAAGTTATAACCAGGTTTCTGCTCTTACTCATTTCCATTTTTCTGGCCAATTAGTATGATACACATTTTAAAGTTATTTTACATGGAAATAGGTTAAAAAAAAAAAAAGACAAGCGAATTGAACTTGGGTTTATGTAAATTTGTTGTATTAATTAATTTCCTCATTAAATTACCTTACTTTCTGAAGGTTGCATTTTGTGCTTTTGGTTGCATTTCCATACTGTTTTCTATGATCTCTATACCAATTTACATTATTGCCAAGAGTTGTGGCATCCTCCTTCTCCAAACCCTCACCACTTGTTAGCTCTGTCTCTGTTTGGTGTGAGGTGACACTCATTTTTCCCTACTGCAGGGACCCAGAGTAGATGTCTGAGATCAAGTACTCAGTAATTTACACACACACACACACACACACACACACACACACACGAAGAGAGAGGAGAGAGAGAGAGAGAGAGAGAGAGAGACATACAGAGATATACATACACAGAAAGAGACACAGATACAAATACAGACAGTGATACACAGAGAGAGAGATGGAGACAGATGCACACAACACACACACACACACACACACACACACACACACACATGTGTGATAGAAACATAGATAGACAGGGAGAACAGAGAGAGAGACATTCATATATGCAGAAAGACAGAGATACACGTACACAGAAATAGATGGATACACACACAGACACAGATACACAGATTCTCCCTATGCATGTGTACACACGCTTAATACCTTTCCATTGTAACTAAGCATCTTCCATTCACTGTGGCCCTCGAGTCTGTAGTCTGTGTGGTAAAACTAACACAAGGTCCTTTTTTGTCTTCACAGATTCATAGATTTTTTTTAGCACAGATTTTTATCAAACTTAGCATAAGATTATTTTATCTCTCGAAAAGTTCATAATTTTTGCTTAAATGAAACACCTTACAGCTTTCCCTCAGCATATCCAAGCTGCCCCCATCACCACCCTTGTTCTGACGATAAGGCCATACTCAATAAGTATTGCTTACACCTAAGTGCTGCCATACCACAGCAGCAGATGTGACAACAGGCATTCTGCTAAGTGACTGCTGAGCACATACACAGTGAGGAGACCCGTGTCCTGGGCATGATGGAGCAAGACAGTAGATTTCAGTCCAGCACTTAGAGTGGTCTGTAAGTTACAGTCAGGAATTGTTCATTTGTGGAATTTTCCATTTAATATTTTTAGATTGCAGTTACCCACTAGAAGCTGTGGAGAGCAAAAGATATGCAAAAACACTGCATCTTCCTGTGCTTTCGATTGCATTTTCCTGATTAGTGATATTGGTCTCCTTTCTTTTTATCTGCTGGCCACTATCTGGGCTCCATGCTCATTTCAATATTAGGTTATTTCATTTTATTTTTTGTCATTGAATTGCAAGAATTTTATATATACTTTAGGTATTAACTCACTGCCAGATCTTGTTTTGCAAATACGTTATTGCAATCTAAAGATTGACTTTTTTCCTTTGCTAGGCAGAAGACTTTCGTTTGATGCTCTTCTGTACAGTTCTAGAGAATGATCTATGGTAGCTGTACTTGCAGTTTTGAATGAGTGTGAGCTCGTTCAGTGAATATATAGCAGGTAAAATAACAAGTAGCAAGTGTCAGATAGTGAGAAACAGCAGACAGTAAAATATCATCATCAAACCAGGAGCCTGTGACCCCGGGAAGAGTTGATTGGTGTTGCCTGGCTGAGAGAGCAAAGAATGGCAACACCATCAACTCAGAGGCTCACAAACATCCAGCAGATGCTGATGGGAAGAGCTGGTTGAGCTTTCTCTCCATGGATGTTTCTGGGTTCTCGTTCCAACTGTAGGCAACTTTACACTTTGAGATAAACAATAGCCATGACCTTTGGAAATAGCAGACTGAGCTGATCTCGAGGACAGTGTTCAGGACACCCTTAGCTGCTTGCTGTTTCTTCCTCTCCCTGTTATAGAGCAGGGCGACCAGCCTGATCTAGAGTAGGGGGTTAGGAGAAGCTGCGGAGGCTCTCTCTGTCTGAGGGTCTGTTTTCAATAAACATAAGCAGCACATGACAATTTACCAATACGATTTAGAGGTAATCCTGCTTGCTTGGCTTTTGTAACCTGTGTTTTTGGTGCTCTATCAAGGATGTATTATGTCTTCTTTTAAGAGTTTCAATATTTCTGGTCTTACATTTTGATGTTTGTCTATGTAAAGTAAGATGCTATCACTGGTTAGGCCTTGAATATGTCTGGGCAGATGGGATATAACTAGGGAGGTGTGTGCAGACAGCTGCAAAGCGAGAGCCGAAGCATGCCGTAGGGATCAGCCTTGCTTGCAGGAGGAGGTTGGGGGTGGTAGGTCTGCTTGTGGTCACATTTCCAGTAGCTGTGCTTCCTGGGTCAAACACTGCAGAGACAGCAACTAAATAGCTTTAGGGGACTGGATGGGATGATAGTTGAAGCACCTAGAGAATTCCAAGGCTACTAGAATGTGACTGTAGGCCGGGAAGACTGGCAGGGTTAGCTCAGATAGTTCTAGGGAGGGAGCAGAGAAGACTGATAGATAAAATACATAGAGATGTCCAAGACTTTGGACTGTGTTACAAGATCTGGGGCAACTCTGGCTGCAACAGTCTGTGTGGCTGACTGTGTCGAGACCGGCTACAGCCACTTCCTGGAGAGGAGCACGGGAGATTGCTCAAGCTGATTGGCTGAATTTTTGACTGGCGCCAACAGCAGCAATGTATTATATATCACATTGATTTGTCTACATTGAACCATCCTAACCTTTCAGTTATCAATCCTTTGATGGTGGTGTGTAGTCCGTTTAATGTGCTATTCAGTTCAGAGAGCGGGGGCTTTATTGGAGAATTCTGCATTTATGCACATTAAGGATACTGGCTGGTAAACTTTTCATATAGAGCTCTCATCTGGCTTTAGTATCAAGGCAATGCAAGAATTGTTTTTGGTGAATTTGCAGGTGTTCCCTGGCCTTTGATTTTGGGGAAGAAGTAGAGAAATATTATCAATTCTTTTCGTGTGGTGACAGTGAAGTGATTTGACCGTAGGTTTTCCTTTTTCAGATTTTGTTTTCTTTTTTTAAAATTTAACTTTTTATTGATTCTTTGTGAATTTCACATCATGCATCCCAATCTCACTCATCTTTCAGTTCCTTCATATCTGTCCTCTGCCTTTGCAATCCCCTGAAGAAGAAAAAACTTTGATTGTGGAAGCCGTGGTGTATGACAGCGTCTCACACAGTGTACCCTTCAGTCCACACATCTTTACCCATTGCGATGAGTCATTGGTCTGCTTTGAGGCCTCTGGCTCTTCTGCACTATCAGTACTGGATCCGCACTGGGACTCCTGTGATACCCTGTTGTTGGAAGGTGTCATGAAGATCCTGCAGCTTTGAATCTCTAGAACGGGCCCCTTCACACGATCCAGCAGTTCATAAATAGGGAAGATGTTGGGCTGGGCCAACTCAAAGCTCTGGATCTGGGCCTGGGTGGTCGCTGAGCTGGTCAGCCTGCACCAACACCAACAGGGCAAGCTCTGGTTACCTCATCTAATACTGCATCTGGCGAGAGGCAGACTTTGCCACCAGGGCCAGCTCTACTGTGTTTCCTGGGTGAGGTGCAGGGCCAGTTCTCCCAAGTGCTGCAGCTGGTGAGGGTTGGGACCCCTCTCCTGCTATCACATCTTCCAGACCAGCTCCCCCACACTGCTCAGGGGAGGAGTGGGGCCAAATCTGCACAGCCCCCAGACAGCAACATGGCTCCAGGCAGAAGCCCAGACCAGAGATGCTTGCCTGGCTTTTGGTTGTAACAGGCTCACACTGCTGTAGCACCATGCACCCAGACATGGCCCTCGGTGGCAGCTGGGCCAGCACTTCACCATGACCTTAGGTGGCAACACGGGCTACTCACATCAGGCTTCCTCCCCACCCTCAGGTCTCCAGCTCCGCCTCTCTTCATTGTGCACACATCCTTCTGTTCCTCCTTTCCTCCCTCTCTTCACCACTTTCTTGCTCAGGGTGCCTGGTAGCGTCTCAGGAGTGCCATGCCCCCCCCCCCATGTCATATGGCGCTGGGTAGGGGTCATCTCAGGCATGGTCTGCTCACCCGGGCCTGCATTTGTTTTGTGATTGAGTTTAATTATTGATTATTGATCAGTTTATATTTTTCTCTTGAAGGTTCAATCTTGGTAGGCATACATAGGAGTATTTCTAGAACTTTAATTCATTTTCTAGGCAGTTGGTTGGTTAATTACTCATGATAGTCTCATGACCTTGTGCGTTTCCCTGGTGCCAATTGCATTATGTCCCTTTTTGTTTATAATTATATTTCTGCCCTTTTCTTTCTTGATCTAGTTAAAGCTAGCCATTCTTTTAAATATTAAACCAAAAATAAAACATAAACTCTTGGGTTTTTTTTTCCCCTATAGTTACATAAAAACGTTATTGTAGTCCGTGAGAGTTGATGATGTAATTTTGAGTCCATTCAAAGTCTGCGAACTTTTACACTTCTCCCTCATTTGGTATTAAGGTCACGATTTCCATATTCTTAGGATGTATATATACTCACTAACAAAATTCTTCTCTCAATAGCTATTTTTAATTCTTTTGTATTTAGCCTTTATTCTAGAACTCAAAATAGTTTACACAGTGTTTTGAATTTGACTAAGTAGTTGCAGCCACCCATGTGTTTTAAGCTTTCTTATGTGTTAATATGTTAGGTTCATGCCTTTAGTATTTCTTATAGGGCACATCTCTGAACAGCAAGCTTCCTCTGCTCTGGTTTTGGAAAGCATCTCTTCATTTCTGAAGGACTGCTTTTGCAATCTGAGGAATTGTATCTTGCACCACTTTGAAATGTCATCCTGTTTCTCCCGGCTTACCTAGTTTCTGCCAATGATCTTATAGAGATTCCTTGGTACATGAGGGACTTTGTAAATACTTTTTTTGAAATGACTTTTGAATGATGGATTTTGTCACAAACTTCAGGGAAGACACCCTTATGAATTCCCTCATTTGGGAAATTTTCTGACATTTTCCTGAGGTTAAGCCTTTTGCACATATGCATTGGTTTATTTTCTGGTGTTCCCTGTATCCCGTAGCCTCCTCATTCTTTCTCTTCTGATTGGATAATTGCAAATATGTTTCTGCTTTTGCTCAGCCTTTCGTTTGGCTAGGTCTGCTATTGAAGCCATCTACTGAAATGCTTACTGCAGACGTTTCGTCCTTCAGTTGCAGGTCTTTCTTCTATTTTCTACTTCTCTATTAGACGTGCCATTCCGTTCACGTGCTGTTTTCCACCTGTGCACTCTTGTAACGAACATGCTTACTGAAGTGGTTGCTTTAAATTATTTGTAAGGAAAATACTACATTTCCTTTTCCCCTGATTTTATCCACTGATGTAGTATTTTCTTTGATTCTCTGAGTTCTTTTCAGCTCCTGGGGGTGCCTTCACATTTAAAGAAAAGATCAACTAGTCAGTACTGACTAACTTTGGCAGAGAAGGGCTTTTCCCAATAAATCCCACTAGAAATTTTGAAATCTCTCAGCTCTTTGCTACAGAGTTCTCACTTGTTATATCTTACATGATAAAAACTAGAATTGAATTTTTTTCTCTTGGACTTTCAGTGCCAGGCATGATATTGATAGATTCTTACTTGTTTTCCCTAGACACTAGCCTAAAATGTCATACCTTCTAAGTCATCAGAGTTTAATCAAGCACTTAAGATCTGTGGTTGCTGTTGAGATCTTTGTTATGAGCAGGGAGTGCATTACAGGCCATACCTGGGGATGTACATGGTGCCGTGCACAGGTAGACATATATGTTGTTGATGGCATATATTGGATGGTTGGAGGTTCTTGCATGTATAATCCTATAGGTCCCTGGAACGGACTTTTGGTGGAGTCTGTATGCTGTTGAGCAAGATCTGTGGCTTTTGATGGAAAATTCCATGCACATTGTTCTGTATTCCTTCCCTTCTTGATCCTGACCGCCATGATGTTTGTGTTAGTTCTACACTGCTGTGACAAATACTCAAGAAAAACAACTCAAAAGAAGGAAATGTTTACTTTGGTTTACAAGTTTGTAGGTCTCATTCTGTGGTTGCTTTTCCCCTCTGTGGGCCTGTGGTTGGGCAGAGTATCTCACAAGAGAAAGAATGCATAGATAATATGTTGGCTTCATGTAATTCAGAAAACAGAGAGACAGTGCGTCTGGGGGCATGGTTAGACCTTTGAAGGCATGCCTCCATCAGACTACTTCCTCTAGCTCAGCCCTATCTTCTAAAGTTTCCACCTTCTCCCTAAATGGCACCATCACCAGGAGACCAAGTCTTCAGCACGTGTGTGTGTGTGTGTGTGTGTGTGTGTGTGTGTGTGTAGGGGGTCATTTCATTCCAAGCCATACATTCTGTCCACTGTCCTCCCAAAATTTGTAACAAACTCATAATGCAATGTGCATTTAGTCTATCTCTAGGAGTCTGCAATTTCAGCAGTCCTAAGAAAGAATATAATTAAAGTATATTATATGAAAAATTAAATTAAAAGCCAAAGTCCAAACTCTCAAGGCAAACTCTTAGTGATTAGGCTCTATAAAAATTCACAACTTATATACTTCCAATGAGTACTGGCAAACTATCTTGTTTCAAAAGGAAGTCACAGGGCTGGGAATATAGCTCAGAGGCAGAGCGCTTGCCTAATACATTTGAAGCCCTAGGTTCAAATCTCAGCACTGGAGTTAGGTACTTAGAGATTGTGGGAGAGGACTAGACATTGTCTTCAGTAAGGTACCCACAGATGGACCATGGGACTCCAAATCTGTTGTCACACAGATGGCCCTGGTTAAACTCAGTCAAAAAAAAAAAAAAAAAAAAAAAAGACATGACTTGGAGAAAGAGACTTGTAGGGAGGAGGTGGGTAAGGGTGATCGGAGAAGTGGGGTTGGTAGTTGTTAAAGTCTTATAGAATTGTTTTTCAAAGAACAAGCGTAATAAAGTTACTTTTTAAAAAGAAAAAATCCCACAGAGAAAGGAGGGATAAAATTGTAGCAAGACTAAAATTCTGCAGGGTAAAAAAAATTACTTTCTGTAGCTACATGCCCAGGAGCATCCAGGGAACATGATGTTGATGCGAGCTACGGTGGGTTGAGTGCCTCACTTCTGCAGCTTGCTGCTACAGTCCACTGCCGTTCTCTTGGGATGACTGTTGATGTTCCGTGGCTTTCACATCACACCTGTGTTTCTCTTGGCATCCACACCCCGTGTCTGGCATCCCAGACCCGCTGTCTGCATCCCAGCACCCCTGTTGTCTGTCTGGCATCCCCAGCACCCCGCTGTCTGGCATCCCCAGCACCCCGCTGTCTGGCATCCCCAGCACCCGCTGTCTGGCATCCCCAGCACCCCCGCTGTCTGGCATCCCCAGCACCCCGCTGTCTGGCATCCCCAGCACCCCGCTGTCTGGCATCCCCAGCACCCCGCTGTCTGGCATCCCGCACCCGGTCTGTCCCCAGCACCCCGCTGTCTGGCATCCCCAGCACCCCGCTGTCTGGCATCCCACACCGCTGTCTGCATCCCCAGCACCCCGCTGTCTGGCATCCCCAGCACCCCGCTGTCTGGCATCCCCAGCACCCTGCTGTCTGGCATCCCCAGCACCCCCGCTGTCTGGCATCCCCAGCACCCCGCTGTCTGGCATCCCCAGCACCCTGCTGTCTGGCATCCCCAGCACCCTGGTGTCTGGCATCTCTAGCACCCTGGTGTCTGGCATCTCCAGCATCCTGCTGTCTGGCATCTTAGCATCCTGCTGTCTGGCATCTCCAGCATCCTGGGGTTCTTACTGAATCCTTGGCTTCCCTTTCATGGTTTCACATGTTTAGGCACTGGTGACAGGTAGGCTCTGCAGTATTTGGCTACAGGCTTTCCGTTAACATTTGGGTAAAAGTTTCCATGACCCCATAATCCCTTCATTTTGCATGTCCAGAAAACCAAAATACTGAGGTCTGTTACAAGCTTGAGTGTCGCAAGCTGTCTTGGACCATGGATGGAGGATAAGGTGGCTTCTGAACACCTGGGTGACAGCATATGGTAAAATTAATCCTGAAGAAACAAGTTCATGTGTGGCTTTGTGATGGTAGGATGCCACTGCAGTGTGTTCATCTCAAGGAAAAAATATCTTTGAAATGAGCTTTTACACCCTTGATCTGCAGTGCATGGGGCTTCATGAATGCTGAGATTAAAGACATCTTTTCTACTGGCCCCATGTGAGATATGTATATGGATGAGATAGCTGGAACCTGCTATTCTTCTTTCTTACTGACATCACTCTAAGTCTTTTGAAAACCTCCTTTTTACTCTCCCGAGGCCTTACCAGAGCCACTGTTCATGGAACCTCTTGACCCGTCAAGCTTCATGAACTGCTCCCAGTTGCCTGGCTGCTTTTATTGTTTAGCCCCATAAGCCCTTTCTTCTCTGTGCAGCTCCATACAATGTTGAGTTATGCGTTTTGAATTTTTACTAAGGAATCCTTATTCAGTCTATGCTCAAGAGAGGAATCACAGCAGACTGAGCATGTGCCATTAGTTTGATATAAAACTGCATGAACACTGCAGGGCATCTGTAGCTGACAGATACTAGCAGAGCCGCTGATGAGTCTTGGATCCTTGTAGTTATGTCATGCGTATGGATGGCAGAGGCAAGACTGTGTGCACTGTGTGCGGCTCATTGCTCTGATGGACCTCCTTCCTTCCCGGATCCTCCCAGGTCATGGCAGTTCCCAGCTTTTTTGCACTTGGGCAAAGCCACGATGCTTGTTCTTGCTAGTGATAAGAATGCCGTGTAACTTCTGGTGCTGGGGGAGAAAGGCTCCTGAAGATTCACCAGTTGCACGGTTCTCTCTCCACACTCCTACAGTTAACACACATGCTGCCTGCTGACAGGCAGATCCACGAGATCAAAAGATGCTGGTTCTCTTAAGTATCCCATTTAAGAAAGTTAGCTTACTCCTGAGAATTGTTCAGATTTTGCCAAGTTTGACATGAACAAGAAATAACTCTAGCTGCTAGACATATGAGGTTTTAGTGCTATGTAAAGCTGGTCTATGCTGACTCCTACATTTGGACCAAGTGAAAATGAAATTGGCTAGAAAATGAAATTGGGAAGTGCATATAGCTATTGGGGAATTAAGACACATAAGCCAAGTGATGGGGTTTCAAATTTTAACCCAAGAGCAATGAGTTCGTTAATATCTGGCAGAGTAATGGCATATGATTGACTCTTGGGTGTGATTACTGTGGTTATATTCCCAGTGACATGAGAGCTCATGACAGCCTCGCTTAGCATAACCGATAGTGGGGGCAGAAGGAAAGAGGCTTGGGATGGGGTGGAGAGGTAGGGTTGATAAGATGGGTGAGTGATTTAAAGCCAGCATCCTGACCTGTGGGTTTTAAAGCCCTATGGCGGTCACACAATTGAATGTAGACAGTTTGGCGACAGTTTCTTGGATATAGAACAACTGAACATCAAAGTCAACTGCACAACGAACCGAGGTGGTTCTGGCGGTGCCCACTCACGATGCGTCACACAGCTTCATTGCAGCCTTGGGTATGCAATGTGTGCCTCACGCTATGCACACGTCCTACTGTAGATCCCATCACACTGTGCACATGTGAACATTGCCTGAAGCACTTCAGCTCAGATTGCAGATAGTTTTGCTAGGACTTGCAGTGTGTCTACTGTATGTGCAAAGATTTCTGCTTTCCCAGAAACATGGTGGTTTAATTACAGAAAGCAAACACTTGTCATGGTTTCCCACCAGCATTGCCCAGAACGTAAATACCAAACTAGCCTGTCTCTGGCTTGTATTATGTTACAACGTTTGATTCTTAAAACTGCTATTTTGAGTTCCTGACCTAAGGTTTTTTTTTTTTTTAATAAAATGGTTCAATGAATTTTGACTTGGGAATAGGACCAAATTTCCAATAATTTTGAAGTGTCTCCAAATTCTTCTGTCATTTATTTCATACTGCATGTATGTGCAATGTGTCTCAGCATTGATGATTATAAAATCAAAATATTAACCAACTCTGCAGAATGTTGATGGTATTCCATCAACACTGATATCTGGAATATCAACTTACTGCCATGTTAATATAAAGCAAGCCCATCTCAAATTTATTCTCACTTCTAACAAACAGTATAGTTATACCTATGCCAAAGAACTGTTAAGACAGGTTTGTCATTATTATCAATATGCTCTTATACCCATTTTATACACCTGTATTCCCAGGGTTACCTAAACATTTCTCAAGGTGACTCAAGCCTAAGCGACAAGGGTGATGCTGTGTCAACCACTGGTGTGGGGCACCAAGGAGAAAAGTGTGCTGAGTGAGAAAGGGTGACAGAAACTTTGTCTGGGAGAACCTGCCTTGGAAATGACACAATCCAGAATAAGGTGGACAACCTAGCCTGGAGGTTTCTGTTGGGGACATCAATATGTGGCAGATAGTTAAAGACATGGAACTTGATGGGCTAAACACTGTCCAATCACTATCTACCCATATCTATTTATCAGGAAAGATATCTCTAGTTGTTCCACAATATACATGTTATCAACTCCATGTAACACATGTAATTAATTTCAAACCATGTAAAGATGAAAACGTTTTTGTTTTTAAAAATGATTTATTGTATTTTTAATTATGTGTGCATGTTGGTGTGAGGGTATGTTCATGTGTAAGAGCAGGTGGCCTCACAGTCCAGACAGGGCATTGGATCCCTTCAAGCTGGCGATACAGGCAGTTGTGAACTCAGGTTCTCTGCAAGAGTCGTATTTTCCTATTTAAAAAAATTATTTAATTTTTTTTCCCTTAAACTCAACTACTGAGCCATTTGTCCAGCACCGAAAATTTGTTTCTTGTTAAAAATACAATCCAATCAGACGTACTTTATTGCTTATATATATGTATGTTTTCAGGACAAACCACTTGGTAATAGACAATTGATTTAGGATTCTTCCCTAAGGAAGACCTTCTCTCTCAGCATTCCTAAGTTACTATAGCATCTTGTCTCCCACGAGACTTCCCCCTTCCCTGTTAGCACATCTATTGGCATTGTACTTGTTCAGGTCTTGTTTAGGCAGCTATGTTAATGAGACTTGATGGGTTTCCAATATAGGGCATGATTTTCTTCTTGTTGAGCAGATCTTAAGTCCAAATAGAGAGCTGTTGGTTACCACTAAGGTATGTGTGCCACTACTGCACCCTGAGGGGTATTGTAACAGGCTGGTCACCTTTTTCAGTTCATAGGCATCATGGCCATAGCTGAGTAGGACTATTGGTAGCTTTCCCCCACCCCCTTGGACACTTAACTGGCACCTCCTGGTACCACAAAAGCTAGTTCTCAGGGAGGAGGCTTTCATGTCAGATCCAGTATGAACCCTCCAGGTTCTGTGTCTTAAGCGATAGGAACTTTACTTCAACTGCTGGGAGGCACCCAACAGCAATAGCCTATATTTGTGGAGTCTCTTGGGCAGCCCTGACCAAAACTCCCAAAGAAGAGAGTGAAATTTTTGTTAGATAGTCTATGGCTATTGTGGGGAGCATTGTCAGCGCAGATGAAAAGTTTTTATTTAAACCATATATGCATATGTGTACACAGAATTATATGTATTTTAGGCAGATGATAATACTTAAGACTTTTAAAGACATTCCCTCCTCCTCTGTATTAGTTTCCATCCCTTCTAATTAAATCCCTCCATATTTTATCCATTTCCTCCCTTCAAACCGCTTGTGCCCAGCTATTCCCTTCTCTATTGCTTCCTCCTCATGGTCCCTTTTGACTTTCTGGGTTTTGCAGTTACTTCAGGGTACATATTGGCATCTGGAGCCTTGGAGCTAGGAACCTCAGATGAGAAAGAAATGTGACACTTGTCTTTCTGGGTCTGGGTTACCTCACTCAATATGACTTTTTCTAGTTCCATCCACTTACTTGAAAAGTTCATGACTTCCTTTTTCTTTACAGCTGAATAGTATTCAACAGTGTATAGGCACCACATTTTCATGACTCACTCATCTTCTGGAGGACATTTAGGTCATCTCCATTCCCCAGCTATTGCAAATAGAGCAGGGGTGAGCACAGCTGAGCAGGTATCTGTGGGGTGAATCAGTCCTTTGAGCACATGCCCAGGAATGCTTTAGCTGGTAGATTTGATTTTAGCCTTTTGAGGTTCTTCATGCTGATTTTCAGAGTAGGTAGTTTGCAATACCTCAGCAGCTGACAGCCTCCTTTCCCTATAGCCCACTCTGGCATTTGGTATTGGTTGTTTTGTAGATCTTTGCCATTCTGACTGGAGTGAATCTCAAAGATATTTTAATTGGCATTTACCTACTGTCTAGAGTGATGAACAGTTTTGTTTTGGTTTTTTTTTGAGATATTTCTTAGCTATTTTTATTTCTTTTGAGAACTTTCTTTTCAGATCCCAGGCCCATTTTTTCTATTTTTTATTACTTTCTGAGTTCTTTCCTTCTCTTCCTTCCTTCCTTCCTTCCTTCCTTCCTTCCTTCTTCCTTCCTCTTTCTCTCTCTTCTTTCTTCCTTCCTTCCTCCATTCCTCTCTCTCTCATCTCCTTCCTCTCTTTCCTTTCAAGATTTATTATGTATACAGAGGTTTTACTTTCACATACATTCCTGGTATCTGTGTAAGTCAAAAGCAGGCTTTGGATCCTCTCAGACTGGAGTTACAGAGGATTGTGAGTACCATGTGAGTGCTGGGCAGTAAACCCAGTGTCCCCATGCAAGAGCGACAAGTGCTCTTAACTGCTGAGCTAACTCTGCAGCCCTGAAGTTCTTCCTGTATTCTGGATGGCAGTCCTCTGCTCCAGGGTACGGTTGGTAGTGACCCACTCCTGTTCTGTGGGCTTTCTCCTTGGTTGTTTCTTCATTTGTGCAAAAGCTTTGAGTTCTATAAGGTCCCACTTGTCAATTGTTGGCCTCAATTCCTGGGTAAATGGGGTCCTATTCAGAAAGTTCACACCTGTATCCTGTGCTGCCTGTGGTTTAGTGTTTCAGGTTTCACAGTTAGATCTTTGATCCATTTGCAGTTAGTTTTTGTGTAAGGCGATAGATGTGGATCTAATTTTAATTTTCTCATGTGGATGTCTTGTTTCCCAGCACTATTTGTTGAAAAAAATTAAATTAAAATATAGTTATGTCATTTTATTCTGTCCTTTTCTTCCTCCAATCCCTTCCATGCCTCCCTTTGCTCTCTCTCAAACTCATGGCCTTTTTTAAAAATTATTGTTACACACACACACAACACACACACACACCTACAACTACACGATTTCCTGTTGAGTCCCCTTAGTGAGTGTTGCTTGTATGTTTATGATTTCAAGGCTGACCTTGGTATTGTATAACCAGTTAGGAAGCTCTTCCCTGGGGAAGACTATGTTTCCTGCTCTGTCGTTCTCTGTCTAAGGTTGAGCCCTGGAGAGAGTTCCTCCACATTAACCATTATTGGTGTTCTCATTGTTCATGCAGCCCTGTGGTTCCCTGTCATTTCTAGAAGACAAAGCATCATGGGGAGTTCTTGGTCTTTTGGCTGTTACAATCTTTCTGTTCCCTCTTCTCTACATTCCTTGAGGCTTAGGTATGGGAGTTATGTTGTAAGTGTATCAATCTGGTCTGGGCATGAGTTATGTTGTAGATATATCAATAGGGTCTGGGTACCTGTATCAGTTATTATCTGCATTTTTGCCACTGAGTTTTCTTTAGTGGTCTCCATCTTTTGAAAAACAAACTTAAGAGGCAATCATACTGATCCCCTTAAGATGTTTATCTGGAGTTTCACTATTGGGTCACGTGGCCCAATGGGTGTGGCTGAAAAGATGTTTTCTTAGCTCATCCACTTGACAGATATACTCAGAAGTGTGGAGTCCTCCAAGGCAACTTTGATATTTTTTCTTGTAGCCTGGTCTCTGGTTACTCATCAAAGTAAGTGCGGGATTCACTATGCTATTCACACAGAATCTCTAAATGTCATTCTATTAAGTGTGCACCTGTGCGTATATTACTGTTGTTGTTTTAATAACCAAGGAGGGGTAAAAAGAATACATAAAATAAGCATCCCCTGATTCATACATGGATCAAGAAAAGTAAGAACAGAGTAACCAGTGTTATGTAACACTTAAAAACAGAAAATGGAGAAGAACTTTTGAAAACTGGTATTCATAAGAAATTCCAGATCTGGTAGACACTCCTGATTTTAAAAAAAGTTTTAAGTTCGGATGTTTTACTCATACTGGCCATTCTCCCATGGAGATTATTAAACAGACATGACAAAACATTCTCTGTCAGCACTGGAAAGTGGAGACAGGAGCCACCACATAGCTGAGGTGTCAGCAGCCTTTGTGCTGAGGGAAGGGAGCTGTGGGCTAGGCACTTACTCCTACTGTGCTGGATAGGTAAGAAGATACCCAGGAAATGATGGATAGAGAGTAGAGAGAGCAGTAAGTGCAAGCTTGAAGCATTGCTTCCCTCATTTGCTGCCCCAAATAGGCTTTGCTTTAGAATATGCCAGGAAGTTATTCATTCTGACAGATACCCTACAGCTGTAAGTTGTATTGACAACTTACAATATAATAAGACAATATATAAAACCTTGTCTTTTTGCAATATAAAAGATGAGGTTTGCTGTGTTGTTCATGCTCCCTTTGAGCTGGCCTTCCGATGCTCCTTCCTCAGGATTCAGTTGGCAGGACCCACGGCACTTGCCACCATGCCCAGCTTATACTGTTCTAAAACACACATTTGAGATTACAGGCTGTTTTGTACTAGAGAATACAGGGTAAGACACTGAACTGATTTTATTTAGCAAGATCTGGTACTTGTGCTTAAACTTTTTTTCTTTTTTTTCCACATCCCATACCTTCTTCCCCATCTCTTAAGAGGATGTCCCCACCTCCACTCCATCCCCAACCCAGCAGACCTCCTCACTCCCTGGGGCCTCCAGTCTCTTGAGGGTTAGATGTATCTTCTCTGATTGAACCCAGACCCAGCAGTCCTCTGCTGTATATGTGTTGGGGGCCTCATATCAGCTGGTATATGCTGCCTGGTTGGTGGCTCAGTGTCTGAGAGATCTTAGGGTTCCAGGTTAATGGAGACTGCTGATCTTCCTATAAGGTCACCCTCCTCCTCAGCTTCTTCCAGCTTTTCCCTAATTCAACTACAGGGCTTACCAGCTTCTGTCCGTTAGTTGGGTTGTAAATATCTGCATCTGATGCTTTCAGCTGCTTGTTAGATCTTTTAGAGGGCAGTCATTATAGGCCCCTTTTTGTGAGCACACCATAGCATCAGTAATAGTGTCAGGCCTTGGGGCCTCCCCTTGGGCTGGATTCCCTATTTGGGCCTGTCACTGGACCTCCTTTTTCTTCAGGCTCTTCTCCATTTTTGTCCCTGAAGTTCTTTCAGACAGGAACAATTCTGGGTCAGGGTTTCTGACTGTGGGATGGACATCCCATCCCTCTACATGATGCCCTGTTTTCTACTGGAGGCGGGTGCTTAAACTTTTTAACCCAAACTGACCCTAAAATAATTTCTAATAGTTCCAAGACTGAATTAGTTACTGTCGTACATATTTATAGTATATAGTATAGTATTCATAGTTCTTTTACCTCTGGGTATATTTATCACACTGTATCTCGCTTGGTTCTGCAAGACGTGTGTGGTGACCATCGTGTTCCTAAGTCTGTGTGGAGATCCGGCAAGAGGTAGTTGCTGATGAATGCGAACTGCCTTCTGTCACAGCACTGACTGGGCCCTCACTTCCAAGCTGACATCCACACCACATGTCTGTCTGAGTCTGAGTCACTTCTGTGAAGAGGGAAATGTTTAATTGTCTAACAAAATCCTCCCAGAGTTCATGTGCTCGGCAAACCTTAATACATAGAAATGTTTTTATTGAACTTATTTTGGAAAAAAAAAAAAAGGACCTTTGACTATTCCTTTGCAGTGCTTCCAATGCAAATATTGCCTCACTGAGCGAGCGAGGAGCATGTGAGGGGCACGAAAGGGAGCGGTAAGCAGACAACTCTGTCTCGTGGTGCACTGGAAGCCGGTGGAAGCAACACAGTGTCGGGGCTAACATGGTTTTGCGTATGACTCCTCATGACCCGAGAGAGTATAACATCAAGTGTCCACTGCTGTGGGGGTGTTGGGGCAACGTCATGTGTTACACTCTGCTCTTCTTCTAGCTACTCATTCATGGAGTAAAAAGTCGGTGTTCCCGAGTTGTCCAGGATGGAATTCCAGACAGGATTCTTTTAGAAAGTGAAGGATGAATAATGAAGTAATTGAGATTAATAAATAGCTCCATTTCTTGGGGGGAAATAGTATTTTAAGTGAGAAAGCTTAAGCAAAGCGTGAGATCTTACTGAAAAAAAACTTTTTTTTTAACTCTCTGTTGTATTCTTCGGTATGAAACAATGTGCATTCAGAGCAGGATGAGCTGAGGGGGTTGTAGGTGTCTGTGGCCCCAGGAGAGCCTAAGCAAGATAGCAAACCTTGTCTCTTATATTGTCTCTTTCCATATATAACCTGGATTTTGTTGTCCTTTCCTTAAATTTAACCCTTTGCGAGCAAATACTTTTGTAAAATGTAGCGTTTACTTCCGTACATTTGTAAATAGGACTGAGTGCTCAAATATGTTCTTGGATAACCTGGACTTGTAAACACAGACACAACATAATACCATGCCCTAATGTTTCTTTCAGGCCCCAGTGAGGTGACTGAAGTGTTTTAAATTTTTTTCATGACTTTTATGGGTTTTGAGCATTACTTTTGTGTGGTTACTATGCCTCTTCTAGGATATCCTGTCCCTTTATAACCTCCATTTTGTTCTGGAAAAATCAGTCTAACACAGGTACTAGGACTAAGGGCAAAGTTCAGGTAATTGTGAGCAGGACCCACGTGCTTGCTTATGTGTGATGTCACCGTGATAGTAAGTCTGCGGTTGCTTTGATGCCATGCCTGTTATTGGTTGGGCTGTGATAGAGTCTTTCCTAGACCACAGTTCCGGAGGAATTGGATGGTGGTTCCTAACCTGTGGGTTGCACCCCTTCACAGGAACCAAATGGCCCTTTCACAGGGGCCACCTAAGACTATCCTGCATATCACATGTTTACATCATGATGCATAAGTCAGTAGAAAAATTAGTTATGAAGTAGCGATGAGAATAATTTTGTGGTTGGGGATCGCCACAACATGAGGACTTATATTAAATGGTTGTAGCATTGGGAAGGCTGAGAACCACTGCTCTAGGGCTTACCCCTAACCTCAGCTCAAGGTCTCACAGTGAATCACATCAGTACGAGGGGGTTTGTGTGGGAATCTCTATTGCCAGGAGGCTAAAGGAAATGATTACGGCTTGCTCTTTCTTTGTTTCTTTTTAAATGAAAATTTCATACAAACTATTTTGCTCATGTTTCTCTCCTTGACTAACCCTCCCATCGACTAACCCTCCCAGATCCCCCCCCCCACCTCCCTAATTGGCCAATGTTATGTTCTCTTAAAAGACAAAAACCAACTAACCAAACAACCACCCTCAAAGTAAACAAAACAAAAAGTCACAAAAACACAGCGTCTCGGCTAGGGTGGGTCTGCATGTCCATTTCCCACTCTCGTCTCTGGGACCCTGTCTGCCTTGAACCTATGCAGGTCTTAGGAGTGTCACAGGCTCTGTGAGTCTGTATGTGATCAGTCCTATTGTATCTAGAAGATACTGTTTCTTTGAAGTCACCCCTCATGTCTGTCTCTATAATCTTGATGCCTCCTCTTCTGCATAGATCTGAGCTTTAAGGGGAGGACTTTGATGAAGACACCCCACTCAGGACTGAGGGCCCCAATTGCATGCCATCCGGTTGTGGGTCTCTGTGTTCCTTCCTATCTCCTTCCTATAAGAAGAAGCCTCTGATGAGGTCAAGTGAGGTAATGAACTATGGGTATAGCTCATTCTGACCGTGCAGCAGCCTACAGAATGGGAATATATATATATAATATATATAATATAAATATATTAATTTATATATGGTATTATATATAATATATATAAATACACCAATTATACATTTGAAAAGGATAGTATCTAGAATATATAAAGACTAAAACAAACATCAAGAAACAACCCAATTTAAATGGGTACAGAACTAAATAGTTCTCAAAAGATGAAACACAAGTCTCCAAGAAACACTTAAAAATGTTCAACATCCTTAGCTATTTGGGAAATGAAAATTAAAACTACTCTGAGATTCCATTTTATACCATCCAGAATGGCCAAGACCAATAAAACAAATGACAACCTGTGCTGGTGAAGATGTGAGGGAAGGGGAACATTTATTCATTGCTAGTGGGAATGGAAACCAGTGTGCCAGTTCCCCGGAAAGCTGGGACTAGAGCTTCCTCAAGATCCAGCTGTACCACTTGTGAGCGTATACTCCGTGGACTGTCCGTCCTACTACAGGGTTCTTGCTCCTCTAGTCATGATAGCCAGAAGCTGGAAACAGCCTGAAAATGTGATACACTTACACAAGAGATTATTGCTCAGCTGTTAAAAATTATGAAAATCTCTGGTAATTGGATAGAGCTAGAAAAAAAAAATCATTCTGAGTGAGGTAACCCATAGCTAAAAAGAAAAATATATATATGTACTCTCTTATATGCGAATGTTAGCTTTGGAGCTTTTGATGTGAGTAGGCACATTTTTTTATTTTATTATGTTCTTATTCCTCTACCTCCCTTCCAAACCTTTATTTCTCCTAATCCCTCCCACCCACCCCCAACACTATGTAGGAGGAAAAGAAAGTTAAGGGGAAAGGGGCCATGGATCTCATTAGGCTACTTCCTGCTGATTAGGGTCACCAAGTTCATTGGGGCAAGCCCAGTCTGCGTAGTCAGGATATCTTCAGCTTCATCTCTTTGCTCACGTTGCTTACACTTTTGCTCACTTGACAAACAGTAACAGCAGTGGGGAGCAGCAGTGGGGAGCAGTGGCCGCCACCTTCTTTTTGGAGCATCCCTCCCTGCTCTTCTTGGGGCTCTGGCATTTATTCCCTCTACAGAGTCCCCAGAATTAAACAACCTGCAGCTGGCAAAGATCATCCTATCCTAGCTTGAGACAACTGTAGTTAATGGCTATGGACAAACTGAGGCATCCCTGTATCCCACACCTGGGATTAAAACAAAAACGTACTCACATAACACAACTGGGTTTATAAAAGAAACCAAGTTTCTCACGATAGATGTGTGTGCTACAGTCCAAATAACCATAGAGGTTAGGTATCTTAGTAAGAGAATACATTGTTATGGATAGACTTGCTATATAACAAGTTGTAGTTATGAACTTTATTAGGTCTCACACAATGACATAAGAACCTTCTAATAACACTACCACACAGAGGACCAAGCTACCAACATATCAAATATCATCATATTTGGGGAATAAATCACACCCAAACCGTAGCGAAGAATACGTTTTTGTTTTAACTCTAGTTGTGGGATATGGTGCTGCCTCATATTGTCCACACCAGCTGACTATGATTTGACTCATGCTCTAGTGGGGTGTGGTTTTGCCAGTTTCAGATAATTTCTGTGAGGTGTGACATTTGGAATTCTGGGGACTTTTTAGGGAGTATATCAATGCTAGACCCCTAAAAGGCAGGGTGGGCTGTTGGTTGTGGTTTGTTAAGCAGTCACGTGCAAAGAAGAAACAACAGGAAATTAGATATCTGGATGGCAAAGATCAAACTTGCCCCCAAAGCACTCAATGCCCCTCATCAGCAGAAAATAGTCTAGTGACAATGTTGCCCTTCCCAACCCTTGACTTATTCAGAAATCTCTTTCCTTTGTTCGTCATCCTTTTTTCTCTCTTATCTAGTGTTAGAGGTTGAAAGGGTGAAGAAGAGTGGAAAAAAAAGAGAACCCACAAAGTAGTAAAAAGACAGTAACCATAGAAATGAGTATTACTATAGTCCACAAGAAAGGTGAGAAAACCATCCACAGGCAGGAACTAGTGTAACTTTCTCCCAATTTATGGCCACAGTTGGATCAGCACTGAGTTTTCTGACTTGTAGGTAATCTTGTGCATCCTGAGAGAAAGGACAGGATCATCTCAGGGGCTGTGGGAATTCTGAAGTGCTGATGAAGACACTCTGCCAGGTACCTGTACTTTGTTTATAGATCACAGTAGTCTCTGGGGACTTGTGCTGTATACACATAGGATTATCAAGGTGCAAGGTGCAGATACCCTAAATCAGGCCCAGCACCTTCCTAGCCCCAGAAGCCAGCAGGAGCCAGCCTTTAGGGGTGTGACTCGCAGATCTGCTGGTCTTGGAAGGGCTACCAAGTATAGTTTCATTCATCACATGACATTATGGGGCTCTAGCCTTCCTTGTCCTACCTTGAAGATTTAGAACTGTCCATGTTGAGCAGCCATCATCTCCCTCAGTGTCTTGACATGGGTTCTGATGATCTCATATCTCCTGTGCTGCAGTGCCTAAGTCCTAAGCTCCTGACTCAGAATTTCGAACTTGATGCCTTTAAGTTCCCAGAGGGACTCCATTAGGCTGGAGTGCAGGCAGCGGGTAAAGGTGAGGGTGTGCATGAAGCCTGCAGAGCCCCTCCTCAGCACGTAGAGCATTTTTGCTGCTGTGGTGAACCCCACAACCAAAAGCAACTAAGGAAGAAGAAGTTTATTTCTGTCTACTGTTCCAGAGGGGGGAGACTGTATGGTGGGGAGCACTGGCTAGGGATGCCGTGGGGAAGGCATGGCAGGGATGCCGCAGTGGGAATCTGGCTGATCACTTGTCTTTGCAAACACACAGGAAGGAGGGGGGAGGGAGGGAAGGAGAGGGAGCAAGCATGAGAGATAGAGACAGAGAAGAGAAAGAAAGATAGAGAACACAGACACAGAGAGAGACAGAGAAAGAGAGTCAGCCTTTAGCTCCTTGGGTCCCATAGACTCACGGCAAGTTCATGATGGTAAATACATTAAATATAATTTCAAAAGTATCAACAGTCTTTTATAATCTCAACACTGTTCCAAGGTCCACAGTCTCTTCAGGACCCAAAGCGTTCTCTTAAGTGTGACCCACTGCAAAATGAAAAGACCTAACACATCCAACACACAATGGCACAGAGTACAAATTTCTATTCTAAAAGAAAGAGAGCAGAACAAGCCCCATACCCAGCAGGTAAATAACCAAACCCTGCAGCTCCATGTCCAGTATCTGAGGCTTCAGTTTTAAATGATTTAGATGGATCCACCCCTCCAGTTTTGTTGCTTGTAATCCCCTCACTCTATCTGGTTCCACTTCCTGTTTGTAGTCTCTCCTTGACAAATGACTCAAGATTCTGGTGTGTTCAACATCTTAGGATCTCCACATCAACCCAGGTTACGCTGTAGCTTGACATAATGGCCTCCTCATGTGAATTCTGTATTAAGTACTTTTTTGTTGCTGTGATAAAACACCATGACTAAAAAAAAAAACTTAGAATGATTCATTGTGGCTTAACAGTTTCAGGGGAATCTACCCTACAGTGGTGGGAAGTCATGACATGGCGTGGGGGAGCAGGAAGCTACCTGCTCACACTTTGTCAGCAGGCAGGAAGCAAAGCAAGTGTGAGAAGTGGGGAAAGGTTACCATCCTGCCCACCTCCAGTGAGATACTTATGTCCACAGCTCCTAAAGATTCCATAGATTTTTCCAGACAGGAGGAGTAGGAGTGTAAGAAATTCTTGCGGGCAGAAGCAGACCCTGGGACAGGTGGCAGGGACCAGGAAGCTAAGAACGTGCAGCTTAGTAAGAAACAGAACTTGATTTCCAGATTATCTCAGGGGAGTCAGTGTGTATCCCCTTGTCCCCAGGTAGTGTGGTTTATCAAGAGAAGGAAGTCTAGGAGACAGAAGAAACAGACTGACCTTGAATGTAATGGTGGGTCAGGTGAGGAGTTCACACAATGGCCGGGTCATCCAGATTCTCTCAGGATTTCCTAATTTCTGTCCCCCCCATGCTCCAGTCTCCCTGTTCCATGCCTTTGACAACATTTCTTCAACACTTGGGTCAGGTACCAAGGGAGGACGTGAAGCCTGAGAAGAGTGTGACTGAAGGACGGTACCATCTGCACTTGCTCAGAGTAACAAAGGGCTAACGGATGGCCCAGCCCAGCAACCTGACACAGTGGTCCCCTTTATGTAGCTGTACCCAGATATAGGGAGAAGAGTCGAGGAGATTTGTTCTGACTCACAGTCTGAGAAACGTCACTCCATCATGGTGGCAAGGGTGTGAGAAAACAGAGCAATTCACACTATCGAATCCAGGAAGCAAAGAAAAGAGGATGCAGGGATAGGGCTCAGGGAAAGATAGAGCTTCCAAAGACTCACCCTTGCCCACTAGCCTATGTTCTCTAGTTAGGTCCACCTTCTCTCTGCCTTTTGACACTTCCCACTTGTGCCTTTGTGTTATGAATCCATCACGGGATTAGTGCATTCTTGAGGTCAGACCCATCAGAATTTAAACATCGCTGGAGATACCATGACGGACATTTGCTTGATAATATCCTAGGTGGTTTTGAATCCAGTCAAGTTGACGTTAAGATCAACCATCCCATGGGACATCTCTGAGGTACAGATAGCCTATGGGTGTCATTTGTCCTCTATAATGCTTTGCCATTCTCATTCACAGCACCTCAGCCATATGAGATGAACCCATATGAGATGATTCAATGTGCCAGAATTCTCAGAGTAGCGGACCTTCTGTAATTCCTTTTCTAATTTCTCACCCTCAGCTAGCTCTTTGTAGGAACAGCCTGACTCTAGATGGGACCTGAAGAAATAAAGACTCTGTTCTGGCTCCTGTTTACAGTGTGAGGCATTCCTTGGAGGCTGGCTCAGGAATCAAGAGTGCCTAAAGGAGAATGAGACAGGAAGTTCTGTGGAGACATTAATACCTAAGAGCAGGGCCACTTAAAATTTCCCAGCAATGTCCCCAACTCTAGAGGCATCCTCCAGGCCTTCCTCGGCTGCACACAGGGGGGAGCTGAGGTTGATGCAGCTGCCAAGGCACAAACACAATAGTTCTTTGAATTCTCCATTTCTCCTTGAATATTCATGCGAGTTTCCCAATTGATTCCACAATGCTATAAGGCTAGTTTTAGAATGTAAATGATTTGAGACATCAGTCTAGTTGCTGAGAACATATGGTGCTTAAATCTTTCTACTCATGTGTCTTGTTTGTAAAACAGGAATATAAAAACACTTACTTGTTACAGTTTGACTGTGAAATGTCCCCCAGAGCCTCATGCACCCGGTGCTTGCAGCCCAGCCCATGGTGCTATTTTGGTAGGTGGTAGAAACTTTGGAAAGTGGAGTCTACCTGGAAGTGGTGGTAGGTCACTGAGGCTATAACTTTGAAGATCATTTAGCAGGCCTTGGGTCCTTTTTCCTTTCTCTGCTTTCTGGCCACCAAGATGTGATTCACCATGTCTGCCCCACCACAATAAACTGACACTTTTGAAATTGTGAGCCAAAAGAAATCTTTCCTCCTCTTAAGTGTTTTATGTCAGGTCAAACCAATATGCCATCCAATAAGCAGTGCTGGAGGCTGAATTAGCAATACCTAATAAATGCCTAGAATAGATTCTGGTGGTGTGTCCCAGTTACTGTTTAATTGCTGTGAAGAGATACCATGGCCAAGGCAACTCTTTTTTTTTTCCTTTTTTAATTTTATTTTTTTGCTTATTCACTTTATAACCCATCCCAGTCACCCCCTCCCACAATCCTTCCCCATCTCTTCTTTTCTGAGTACCCCCTCCTCCTGTATCCCCCACCCTGCCACTTTAAGTCTCTGAGAGGCTAGGTGCTTCCTCTCCCATTGAGGCCAGATGAGGCACCCAGCTAGAAGACCATACCCCAAAGGAAAGCATTGAATTGTGGGCTGGCTTACAATTTCAGAGGGTTAGTCCATTATCCTCATTGTGGGTAACATGGCAGCATGCAGGCAGACATGGTGCTGGAGGAACAGCTGAGAGTGTCTACATCTGAATCCACAGGCAGCAGGAGCAGAGAACCACAGGGCATCACTTGCATTTTTGAAAACCTCAACCCTCTTCCACTTCCTCCAATATGGCTGCCCCTCCTCATCCTCAAAGAGTTTACAACTGGGGACTAAGGACTCAAACATGACTGGTGCCATTTTCAAACTACCATATGGTGTGCTATAGATGTTCTGAAATGTTAACACCGCTATTCCTTTCCTGATGCACTGACATAGACATATACACAATGGATCCTTCTCATCTGCAGTGTCCTGCTTTTTAATCATTGCCTGTCACCATATAATCAAAGACATGACACTTTCAAAGTCATCTGAAGGTCAGTGAGCATTCGGCGGCAATGGTGTGCATACTCACTGCTAAGGTCCCACAAGGCCATGCTGTGTCTTCTTGAGTTTGATCAATTCTTATTCTGTAAACGATTATCCTAAATGTCCTCTATGCAACATCTTGTCATTGGTTTCATTGTTTTAGGCAACCCTTCAACACAGTGCTGGCTATGATCCCCAAGGACCAAGAGACTGTGATGTGGATGTGAACAGCTAGAGAGCAGTCCCTTGTTAAGAGAGTTAACAGGTGCTGGTGCCCAGAGCTCAGGGCAAATGAATGAACATGTGTTAGACAAGGTGCTTTTACACAGAAAGGCATACAGAATAAGGCGGTGTGCCAACTGGCTGTCAAAACATAACTAGAGGCTCATGGGAGCCTAATCCTGCATAATCCCCATCAGAGTAATAGCCCAGTACCCAATGTGTATTATTTGTCCACTTTCCAGAGCTAAATTAGGGTGAACAGAGAGACTCCGTTGTCTGCGGGTGAACTAGTTATGGTCTAGCTCTGTTCTCCTTTCTTGGTTCCTCCTGTATCTCTTCCTGTGCATCACCTGCTCATTTTCCACAGGATTCCAGCCATTCCCTCTCTGGAGTGGAGGGATAGTCTTGAGGCCCTTTACTTGGTCAGAGGAGGCCATCTGACTGGGGAAAACACGTAGGGGGAGCTCTTGGCAATACCATAACAGAATCTGGAACATACCAGCTGTCCACCAGGCAGAGAGCAATTTGGATGCAAACGTTTCAGACTCCGGAGAGAAATAGGTACCTAGGTAACCACCAGTTCCAGGCCTCTCTGATCATCATGAAAAGCAACTTCCTGAGGAGTTAAGATAAGTCGAAACTACTGCTCTTGGGAAGGCTGGCTGAGCACACCACTTGGCAAAGTGGCATCACTCAAGGCAGCAAAGGCTGGAGGCACAATGGTACCTTACTTAAATGGAACACCTGGCCCTGGCTCCCATTGCTGGAATGAAGCCAAGCCCCCATGCCTCTTCCCTGACTTTTCTTCCCTTCAGAAATGCTCAAGGCACCCTACCCCTGCCTCCAATCCTGGGGGACACCTCCCTTCCAAACCTCTAGGCCCCCGTGCCGGTGCCGTATTTTCTGACAGGTCTGGAGTTCTGTGCAACCCAAACCTGTTTCCTACCAGGGGCTCCAGGTCTCAGGTTAGATGCCTCTGCTGGGTCATCCAGGATCCCCAAAAGAACCAGGACTGCAGGGGCTGTTTGAATGGGTGGTGGTCAAGTTCCTAAGGCTACCAGCAGGAGCCAGTGACTCTGGGCACCCTCTGCAGTATACTCCTAGCCAGCCGAGGTCCCTGGGGCCGGGCGGTGGCGGTGGGAAGGCGATGGCATCCTCGCACTGTCTGGCTGGCCCGGCTGGCCCGTGGGCGCAGCGGCCGCCTCCCCAGCGCGCTGCCGGCGGCGGCGGCGGCAGCCGGGGCTCCTGGCACCAGGCCTGGCTGCAGGCCCAGGGCGAGGAGTGGCTTCCAGGAAGCGGGCGGAGAAGCGTTCCAGCGGAGTCTCGCCGTGGCCGCTGCGGCCCGGAGCGCTCCGAGCCGCTCGACTGCGGCCCGGTGGCCCGCTTGTTCCCGCGTTCCTAGAGACCCCGGGTTCGGGCAGAGGACGCAGGGCAGGAGGGGCAGATGGTCCTCGGGACGCGGCGCGCACTTGCCGGACGAGCGGCGCAGGTGGCGGCGCGCGCCCTCCGCCCCTGGGTCGGGGCCAGCGCTGCGCTCCGCGCGCCCGGAGGGGCGGGACAGGCGGGGCGGCCGCGTCCCAGCCCCATTTAACTTTGGCGGCGGTGCAGGCTGGAGGCCGGCGTCGGGGACCGTCGGGATCCCGCTCTCCGCACGAGGTGTCGCCGACTCGGCGCTGTTTGCCACTGTCTCGCAGCGCGCATCCTCCCTTGCACCGACAGACGCCGCTGCGACGCCGGGTTGGAAACACCCGCGGGGGATCCAGGGACCCGTCTCTCCGAGGATGGTAAGGCTGGGCAAGTTGATGGGAACGCCACTGGCAAGTAGGGTCTTAGGCTGATCACAGGGCTTCACAACCCGAGCACTGCCCTACGGGGCTTTGATAGCTCCAGGCAGGCGCATGCTACAGGATCCGGGAACCTTGGTAGAGAACCTTCCCTCGTCCTCTGCGAGCGAGGAGTGCTCTGGATGATGGGAGATACCTTGCGGGGTGAGCGAACTGCGGGCTGATCACAGCTTGCAGTATTCGAAGGTCCGGAGGTTTGGCTACTGAGGCTCGCACGCCTGGAGAGTAAGAGAAAGGAGACAAGACGCATGCCAGGGAAAGGAGGCGTGAGGGTGGCGGGCGCTGAAGTGTGCGAGCCAGAGGAGAGGGGCGCGTGGTCCAGGGGCCCAGCCCTGGCCGCCTCCTTTCGTCCCAGAGTCGCCGCCTCAGGTCGGAAACAGCAGCACATTTGCGGATCGCATTAAGCCAGGCCTTAATGCTTTCTCCAGATGGAGAGAAGCCACCGACCCGCCCCCGGACACCGACACCGCCAAGGCGCCCGCGAGGCGAAGCAGAATCGAGTGTGACCTCGGCTTTTCCAGTCTCCACTCAAACTGAGTTCCCTGTAAATTGACAGGAAAACACATTGGGGAAAAAGGTCCCCGTCACCCTCCTGGTCTTAGTTTTCCCTCACCTTTAAGAGATTATACTCGGCAGGACTGTGGCCCCCAGAGCTCTCTTTAGAGGCAGGTCTGGAAGCAGAGGGCATTCTATCATCTAGTGAGAAATTCCTCTAACTATCCTGATCGATCTGCTTTCCAGTCCTAGTCTCGCTGTTTAGCTGTGTGCCTTCAGGCAGGGTCCTTTCCTCTCTGGTCTAGTTTAGTTGGCTTTAGACTCATTTTTGCCTCCAAGGAGTTGAAGCTGGCAGGTACCCTAACCCTAGACTTTATGCTGGTTCTTCCCTGACCCCTAACCCTCAAACGCCAAAAGCCACACCCTGGTGCTGACAAACAGGCTAGGAGGTGGCTGGGGCAGGGTTGTCTTCACTGCTGGAGCACTGGAGGTATGAGTTGCTGGTGGACTCATCTTTAAAGGGAGCCCCATACTGCCTCCATTCTGAAACAGACAATCCAATCCTGGGCCAACACAAACGTTTCCAAGACACTACTTGGGCTGCAGGGTCCCTGCTCTCCGATTGGTTCCTTAGCTCACAGATTCTGCCTCTGAAGCCAGAGCTGGTTGCAAACTAGGCATTTTCTTTTTGTCTTTTCTTTTGTAGGCTGTGAGGGAGACTCCTACGATATTGGACCCCATGGCTTCCTGGACAGGATCCTGGTGGCTGCTGACACGAATGATCTTTATGGTGTCTGGTCTTCTGCAGGTAATAGAATGGGACACTGAGAATGCTGGGCATGCCTGTTTTTGTAGCCCTAGCCTATGTAAGATGTTGTAGGATCAGTGCTAATGCTGCATTAGAGAATCTTATACAGATAGTATTGTAGTTGGCTTCTCTGTAATGATAGCTCAAAGATCTGGGGTCCTCTCTAGATCTAGAGAAGGAACTTGATACTGTGTGGACCCATTCACCATTGGTGACTTGGGGGTATGGGCGGACCCTGTCTTTCCTGACTAGTGTGGCTGTCCAGGAGAAGCTACGTGTTAGAGGTCAGGAAGAGTCTGATTCCCACACTAGCTTAGCTCTAAATAACTATTCTGGATTCACTGTTAACACACCCCACTATGGTGTGGCTCCTTCTCTAGAGCAGTGGTTCTGAGTTGTCTTAATGCTGTGACCCTTTAATATTCTTCCTCATGTTGTAGAGACCCCCCAACCATAAAATTATTTCATTGCTACATCATAAGCAAGTTTACTACTGTTATGAATCATAATATAAATACCTGTGTTTTCTGATGGCCTTAGGAGACCCATCTAAAAGGGTCTGTTGGCCCCCAAAGGGGTCACAACCCACAGGTTGAGAGGCAGTTCTCTAGGCTCTTGTCTTTTCCATCCAACCTGAGAAGCTGAGCTCATAGATTGCATTCTTACTTGTCTACTGGTCAAACTCAAAGGAGTTGGCTGGCTTTGCTGAGGAGACAGTGGGGATCGGTACAGATAGCAACAAGGTGGACACTCGATTTCCCTCCACTAAGAACCGTCCCTGCTGGACTCCAGTTTGCCCTTGCTAAATGGGAATGCAAGTCCTGGATTGCTGGGCCTTCTTATATTTCAAGATAGCTGGGGTGTCCAGATTTCTTCCACAACCCTTTGGTTTATAACAAAGTGAGATCCAGACAAATATGTTTGCAGTTGGATTCAGCCAAGAAGTGTGTGGGCCCTGATGGAAGAATGCAGGGAACATTTCAGTTAATACCGTGTCCTGAGGCAACTGCTAATCCCGTGCAACGTCTTATGTGACTTAGAACAAGACAACGCTTCCCTGAGGACTTCACTTCTGGCTGTGGTCTGTGCACCCTCATGGTCTTAGCAGACAGCCTAGTACTTAAAGGCTTAAGTCTGTTAAACAAGCATGCAGGCATGGCTGAAAATCTATACTCTGGGTAAATGAAGCAAGGGCGTGCGCTCCTCTTGCTGTAGTCTCTTGGATTTACTGCCTTTAAGCCTTTTTCAGTACCCCATCAATTCTGTGGCTCACACAAACTGATTAGTGAGGGACATCATCCCCTTTATCCCGTTTTACAGTGTTCCTCTGTGACCATATTTTAATGGTTATATTTTGTTAGAAGAAAGGCAAAGAGGATGGAGAGAAAGAAGTTTAGTGGTTAAAAACATCTGCTGCCTGCACATGGGCTAACAGCCAGCTCCTGAGGATCTGACACCCTCTTCTGGTGTCCATAAGCAACTGCAGTTATGTGCATATACCCATCCTATAGACACATACAGAAATACACATAATTTAAAATAAAATATGTCTTCTAAAAAGTTATGGTTGGGGGTGTGGTTTAGGGTTTCTCTGGAGAACATGGTGCAGTGTTGTAAAAGCAAGATGATTTTGCTTTCATCAAAGGATCTGAAGTAGGATACAGGAAATGTCCTTCCTAGTTAGGTGGGGCTGAGCCTCCAAGGCAGAATATTTCCCTTCTCTCCTCTGTATCATCTCTGAGTGTTTTGAGTACGTCCTGAGGGGGCATTTGCCCAGGTGGAATTACTCAGTGACCTCTTTGGATTTTTCCATATCTGTGCGCCTGTGGCAGTGCAGTTTCCATGCATTAAGGTAACGGTCTCAAGTCATCCATGCCACCCACTGCTGGGATAGCAGCAGCACACAGTGTGTATGGCTGGGTCACACATCTGTAAATTGCATCTATTTCCGCACTTGTAGAGAGGGACTCAGAATAGTGCCCACTTCATAGCGTTGTTTGCAAGAGGCAAGGCACTGTGAAGTGGAAAAAGGTGAAGCAAAGCCAAGATGTAGGCAATGAATGTCAACTCTCTTGCTGTTGCTTGCTGAAGGGTTGAAGTTAGCATTTGTGCCTGCATATTCTGCTATGGAGCTGTAGGGGCGCTCAAGAGACATGAGCTGAGGAGAGAAGATGCACCATATTCTAAGTAGGTGCAATCTTCTCAAAGCAGATTCTTACAGAAGTGGACAGGACTGTCTCTGGTATTTTCCCCAGGCTTATTTGAGCTTTTAAAGAAGTTTTCCATCAGTCTTATGATTTTGTATTGGGATTGGGCTCAAGGTTTCACTCAGTCTTGTTCCCTTTGTCTCCTAGTAGGCTACAATGCAGTTGGTGAAACGACTTACAGATGTGTAAGGCTGAGCTGTAAGAAGTCTGTGGCATTCTAATTAATAAAATGAGATTCTTATTATTAAATCACAGAAAGGGTAAGCTCTTTGATTTTTAGTTAAAAGTATTGTGACAGGCACAGGGCTTGACCTGGTGAAGCTGAAGGCTCCTCCCACTCAGGCCCTGGAAGGTTGCTGTTGCTTTGGGTCTTCCTTAGGACCTGATTTTCCTAGCGAAGACAGCAGTTTTCTCCCTAGCCGTCCAAGCTTCCGTTGTTTTGACCACTGTGATACTGACAGAGCCACTGCATCTAAGGTAGAGGAGCCTCTGGAAAAAGTGGAAGGCTGAATAATGGCTCCAAATATGTCCACGTCCTAATCCCTAGAAGCCATCCGTGCTCTTATATGACAAAAGAGACTTTGTATGTGATGTGAGCAGGCTAGAGTTGGGGAGGTTATCCCAGCACTTCTCATAAGTGGAACTCAGGACCAAGTAGGGGTGGAGAAAGTAGAAGAGGTCACCAAGAAACTGGAAGAGTAATGTAGCCAGGAGCTAAGGGATGCTGGAAACCTCTAGAAGGTGGGAGACAAGGAATGCGTTCTCCCATGGAGTCTTCAGAAGTATAATTGTCTCTGGCGAACCTGAATATTAGTTCACAAAACTCATTTAAGATTTCTAACTAATAAAGCTATATAAACATATATATTTATGTATATATACACACATGCATGTTTTTTTGATTCTCTCTCTCGATCTCCCTCCTTTCCCCTCTTTCAGTAAGTGCCATGTGTGTGTGCGTGTTTGTGTGTGTGCATGTGAGTGTGCATGTATGTGTTTGTGTGGTGCACATTTGTGTATGTGTTTATATAGGTGTGTGTGCACATATGTCTGTGTTTGTATATGTGTGTGAGCATGTGTGTATGTATGTGTGCATACCAGAGTTTGACATTGTTTGACACTGGATATCTTCACTATCATTCTTCTTTTGTGACAGAGATAGTCTTTTACTGAACTCAGAGCTCTCTGATTGGTCAACTGATGGCCAGTAAGCTCCAAGGATCCACATGTCTGCATGTCTCCTAATCATCCACAGCCATTAGGGTTACAGACCCTAACAGCTGCACCTGCCTTACTGTGCACTGTGTGTAGTGAACATCTTGTGTAACTCACATCCTTGCTTACTGTTTGGTCATTGCCCTAGAGTCATTCTTTCTTAGTGGAATGTGCTTCACTGGACATTTAATTTTCTTTCTGCCTTTCCTCCTCTCCATTCTGTCTTGATTCTAAGTAGTTTCTCCATTACTCCAGGTTTCATGTCATGAATGTACTTTCTGTGTGATTTTGAATGAATATTCCAAGCTGTGTTGATGGAGTCTGAGCAGAAAAGACCTACACTCATCCTGAATGCAAATTATGTCGCACTTGTGTGTGTCTCCGTCCAGAGATTGTATCTTTAACGCCTTTACACCTTATTTTTTGAGACAGAGTCTCCCGCTGTATCTGTGGTTTGCTGATTGGCTAGACAGGCTGGCCAGGGTTCCTCTTGTCTCCGCTCCCCAGGAATGGGGTTATGAGCACATACTGCCAGTGAGCAGCTTTCTTCATGCTGCTAAGCATCTGAAGACAGATCATGAGTGTGCAGAAAGCACTTCCCACACTGAGCTGTCTCCTCACCCCTAGATATTCATATTCTTTCTCTCTCTTCTTGATTCACTATTGACTAGCCACTGATGCAGAGATATTCAAATGTCTTTCCTGTTGTCTTTGCCCTGTACCCACTTTGTCATGTGTTGCTAGCTCAGAAATGCCTCTTAAATCTGTTTCCTCCTCTGGATTTTCACAGACATCATGCATTCGAAACCAGGCAGGAAGTGTTAGGAAGAGGTAAAGATGAACAGAGTCAGTCAGTGGCTGCTGTGGGGAAGAGCCTGAAGAGCATCCGAAGAACTCTTTATAGGCAGCACAGGGTCTCTGGAGACTCGATCAGGTGGCAGGAAGCATTGTCAAGACTGTTGACTGCTGGGACCTCACTGGAGCGGATGAGGCTTGAGAGCCTGCTGGCACTAGCCCCACCTGGTAATGGTGAATCCTGGATTGCAGAAAGTCGTGAGGCTAATTGTGAACAAGATTCAATGAATCTTTTATTGATAGAATAGCTAGGCTTCCTGATTGTAAGAGTATGTGCAGAGGAAAATTCTATTAAGTGTCTAAATGGATGCTTAAGAGAATCTTGAGAATCCACTTAGCGGAGACCAAAGCTCAGTAAGAGTATAGTTGGAAAGGAGAAAAAAGTAGGAATATTGTAAATTCCTTCATGGTTTGAATTAGGTTTAGGGCAAGAAGTCAATAGTTTCACCTTGACCTTGGGAAATGTTTGGGTCACTTTGAAGGACTAGGTTTGAGGGGCTTTTGGGGATGGAAGAAAGTTGAGACACAAGGGATGTGCATAGCTTTGGGGAGATTAAATGGAACGACAAGAAGATTTTCTCCGTGAACAGCACTCCAGGACATCTGAGTCTACACAGGATGCTTCTGGGAGAAAGCTAGAGATTAACGATACAAGGGGAAGAAGGGAACCACAATTATATGTAATTGTCTCATAAGAGCAGCATTCTTATACTGCATCACTAATGGCCTGCAAGCCAAGCCGAGCATCCTGGAGGCCACATTTCAGGGTTTACGATTGTGATCCCTCTTGCTTTATTTTTACAAAGATGCTAATTTCCATAAATAGCATGGAAGCATAAAGCAATTTCCTCTCCAAGTATTTTATGCAATTACTTCCTGGAATTTGTCAGTGCTGAAGAGCTCCAGCCAATATATGCTATAAATTACTGTAGCCAAATTCGCAGAAACCCATTTGTTCTCCAAGCATCCATTTAGACACTTAATAGAATTTTCCTCTGAAAGTACTTTTATAATCAGGAGGCCTAGCTATTGTAACAATAAAAGTAATTTACAATTTAGTGAAGTCCTCTCTTTTGAATTTACCTTCGTGTGTTTCTAAGTAAAAAATAACAGTGGCAGAACTCAGTAAGGAAGCATGAGAAGCCCAGAAGGTCAAAGGTTAAGCTAAACAGTATCATCCCGAATTCTTACAACCTCTTAGGCGTCCCTATACACAGTTCTGATCCTGGAATATTAGCATGCATGTTTATTTAAAGAAGTAATAGCATGGCTTAGTTGGCAAACTGTTTGATATACACAGCAAGCATGAGGATATAAGTTCAGCCTTCAGAACCCACATAAACTTGTCAGATATGATGGCAGATGCCTGTAATCCCAGCACTGGGGCAGGGAAGATGGGCAGAACTCTTTGGGAGGTACTGGCTGCCCACCTAGATTATTTGGCCAGTCCTAGGCCAATGACAGACCCTTTTTAAAAAAAGGAGTGTGAACAATGCCTGAGTAACAATACTTCTCTGGCTTCCACATGCATGAACACGTGTTCACACACACACACACACACACACACAACACACAAATGCACACACATGCACACGCACATATACATATACATGCACACATACACATACTCTTAAACACACAAAAAGAAGACATAATACTCACTTTGATAGTTTAAAGCATATTAAGCAATGTGGGGAGCATTTGACTCTAATACTATTTATTGTATTTATAACACTGCATCATTTAAATGTATCAGACTTCAGTACGTAGTTTTTCCATGCTAAGCATCAGACAATCTCTCAGGTTCTCTTTCCCATCACAAAGGTCTCTGTAACTATGCCTGAGGACCCATCTTTGTGCACATTTGTGATTATTTGGTTGAAAAATATTCTTAGTTGGACATCATTTTGGGGTCAAATCTATGTTAAAATTTAAGGGTTTTGATTTATATTATCAAATTGCCTTCCCCAAAGTGTCCAGGCTGGCATTGAATTTTCTGTATAGTGCAGACTGGTCGTGAACATATATCCATCCCTCTTCTTCAGCTTCCTAAGTGCTGGGATTACAGGCATGAGTAACTATGCTTGGCTTAGTGAGATATACACTTTTTAAATCACTGTATTACTGCTTTTATGTATTTTATCCCTAATCCATTATCCTAATAAGGGACTGGGGAGATGGCTCAATGGATAAAGGCATAAGAACTGAGTTCAGGTTCCCAGCTCACACATATAAAGATGAGCATGAAGTTGCACATCTGTAATCTCAGCACTGAGGAGGATGAGTAGAGACACAGGATCCCTGGAGTTCGCTGGTTGGCTAGTCTTGCCTATTTGGTGGATTCCAGGATTAGTGAGAGACTCTCAAAAATTAAGGTGAAGAATGATTGAGGAGGACAATGTTGAGCCCTGGCCTCCATCTACACACACACACACACACACACACACACACACACACACACAGAGAGAGAGAGAGAGAGAGAGAGAGAGAGAGAGAGAGAGAGACAGACAGACAGAGACAGAGAGAGAGACAGAGAGACAAAGAGACAGAGAGAGACAGAAAGCGACAGAGACAGAGACAGAGACAGATTTATATACAACACACACACAAGACATTAGAAGTAGAAAAATAAAATTTAATCCCTGCATTCTCTTTTTCTATTTTGGATTTCTTGTTAATTTGTAAGTATTCTTAATGAATGAAGAACGTTAACCCTTTGTCACTGATAATTTCCAAATTTTTTCATTTGTATTGTATTTTTATATGTGGATTTTGATTACCAACATTGAAACTTTTTAAGTAGTCTGCTCCAAGATCTCTTTTGATCTCTCTGCCTTTGTGTCATATTTAGAAATAATATCCTATTGATAGGAAATACATGCACACCTAAGCTGTCTTCTGGTCTTATTTTCTTTTAAAATATCGACATATTTCAGAATTTGTTCAACCCATTTAATCTCTCAGCCTCCTTCTGTGCTAATATATACTTAGAAAGTGGTGGCTTCTTTGTAGCATGCTTAGTCTACTGTGGCAAAGAAGTCTCTTCCTTCTGGTAGATTTGATAAATCCAGGTCTTTCAGGTATTTGGTGAAATTGGGCACCCAGTGTGGTTTTTGGAAGAAGAGCTTCCAGAGAGGCTCCAGACTGAAGCCAAAGTATGACAAAATTCATGGATCGGAGGGATTTCTTTTGGCTTTGCACACAATATAGCCTGTCATAGAGGGACACTGCTGGAGGCTACCATGGATGAAAGAAGCATGGTGGGAGGGAGAGTCACCTTTTCATAACAGGCTAGCTTAGGTGCTGTTTGTGAGGAGAAAATGGGAATGGGGGACAAGAAATTCAACTGAGAATAGGAGAGGCGTATACTGACTTGTGATTTCTGCTTCAGAGGCTTTAGTTCAAGGTCAGATGACTCCATTGCTCTGGGCCTGAGGTGAAGCAGGATACTTGCTGTGGTGGGAGCATGTGGCAGAGGAAGCTGCTCACCTCATGGTGACCAGGAAACTGGGTGGGGTGGGATAAGCAAGTATATGCTTCCAGGACATGTCCCCATCCCCCGTGGTCGACTTCCTTCCATTAGGCTCCACCTGCTAAAGGTTCATTACCTCCCAATAATTGCACCAAATTACAGATCTAATTGATATACTAACCCACTGTTGCACTCAGAGCCTCCATGATCCAGTCACTGTCAGCAAGCTCCAAGACTGCTTTCTGGCAACCAAAACTTCAGCACATGAGTCTGAGGGGATGTTTCATATACAAGTCACAGTGCTGTTCTTTGACTATATTTTTCTTTTGTTTCTTTCTATTTGTAAACATCCGTGCATATTGATTTTGCCAGTGTTCTATTCTGATAGATAATGATGATCTTGTTTCTTGTTCTTCTTGTTCTCTCCTCCTCTCTCCTCCTCCTCTTCCTCCTCCTCCTCCTCTCTTCTTCTCCACCCTCCTCCTTCTTACGGAGCTTGCTTCAAGTATTACTCTTCTTTGTATCAGGATGCTAAACAGAGAATGTTTATTTCTTGGTGATGACAGAACACATGTAGGTCTGTTAGGCTCGTGCAAATTGGTTTCTGCTGATGTCACATAACTGGCAGGAAAGATGGGACGAGGGAAGTGCCCTCACCTACTGTCCTAGTTTGCTTTTTGTTGCTGAGATAAAACATTGACAAAAGCAGCTTGGGTGTGAAAGCGTTCATTTTGTTTTATACTTCCAGGTAATAAATAGTAGCTCCTCAATGAGGAAGACCAGAGCAGGAACTCAAGGCAGGAACCTAGAAGCCAGACCTGAAGTAGAGACCACAGGGAAACACTGGTTACTGGCTAGCTCAGCTACCTTTCTTGTACACCAGAGAATGATGCTTCCCAACAGCAGGATGGCTCCTTCTGCCTCAATTAGCAATCAGGAAACTGGCTCAGAGATATGGCTACAGGCCAAGTGGATGTAGACGATTCCTCGGTTGAAGTTCCCTCTTCCCAGATGTGTCAAGCTAGAACTGAAGCTAACCAGGACACCTTCCTAAGCTCAGAGCTAGTCATGTGATCTAGCTCAGTTCAGCATGCTCCTCTCTGAGAGACTGTGTCTGAGGCAAAGGGAGGGAGTGTGTATTAACTATCTTTGAAGATCGTCTTGTGGCGGGGTGGTTTCACCGAGCTCTAGGGAGCATTGTTTTTTTTATTTTGGATTTTTTGTTGTTGTTGTTTAGTGTTTTGTGTTTTGTTTTTGTTTTTGTTTTGAGACAGGCTTTCTCTGTGTAGCTCTGACTGTCTTTGAACTGACTCTGTAAACCAGACTGGCCTCAAACTCACAAAAACTCCACCTGCCTCTGTATCCCCAGTGAGTGATGGGATTAAAGGCGTGCACCACCACTGCCCAGCTAAGGAGTATCATTTAGTCACTACGTTTCCAAGACTATCAGAAATTACTTCCAGGTTTGGAAAGAATAGACAACAGTTATAGGCAGGGTCACTTTGTGACTCACCTTAGCTTTGTTTCCTGAGACAGCTTCCATACAAGAGTGTGGAAGCTTTGATTTTTTTTTCTCCTGTCTCACATGTGATCCCCAGTGTGGATCTTAAAACCAATGTGCTGTTCACTTAGACTGTTCACTATCACCCATGGGAAGGCAATGCCTTTGACCTCAGGACTACACAAATAATTTTTTGTATTACTTGAAATGTTTCAGAAAAAAAAGTCTACATTTTATAAGTAATTTTCCATGATATTTACTGTTCTTTTTTATTCTATTTGATTCCAGTTCAAATGATTTCATGAAAAAAAAAAAAAAACAGTTGATTAAGCCCTGACCAGTTAATCTTGAGGTCTGCCCTTGTGCTATGTCCATGTTGTGCTCATTAATTGATGCTCTTCTGTGTTCACACATGTGTGTGTTGCAATCAACAGCTGGTAGGGAGACTCTAGGACAACTCCTGATTTTGACAGGCCACTATTTAGTTGTAAGAGAACCACCTGTCACCAGCAGTGGCTATGTGAAACTGGAATTCCCAGCATGCCTGCTCAGCAGAGTTCTTCAAGGAGGTTTAGATAATCACACCCTTTTCATTGTTTTAAATTCAGAATCATATTAACAAGTTTTTAAAATATTTCTTGTGTTCCTGGCATCAGCTGTGCTTGGCCATGGGGTATTGTGGGTTTACTGTTTAGCTGGATTTGGTCTGAAAATATTTTATTGGAAATTGCTAAGTCTGAATCCATAAGAGATATTAGTTTACCTGGCAGCTTTCAGGTTTTACTAAGGTCATAAAATGAGCCGGGCCGCAGCCTTCATCAGTTTCTCTCATGTTTAGTCAGCTTAAGATCAGAGAAACAAAAACAAAACAAACAAAAACCAAACAAAGAAGCCGAGAAACAACCAATTCCTCAGAAGTTTGAAAGAACTTGCCAGTGAAGTAAAAGAGGCAAAGAATGTTTTGGGAAGTATTTCTTTGACAACTATTTTAATAATAATAACAATAATAATAACCCACCATTAATAATTATCAATATTAATAGAAAATATAATTATTAATAACAAATCAATATAAAATATAAGAAAGTAAATTTTTTATTATCATTATTATTATTATTATTATTATTATTATTTCTCCGTGTGTGTATGCGCGTCCATGCAGGTGCTCACAGAGGCCAGATAGCAGTGTCAGATCCCCGGAACAGGGGTTACAGTGCAGTTCTGCTTCTCTCAGCCTGGATGCTGGGAACTGACCCTCTGAAAGAGCAGCAATGCTCTTAACCACAGAGCCATCTCTGCAGCCTTTTTAATAGAACAAACTATCTTTTTCATAGTTATTAATTTACGTGAGATCTCTTGTGCCTCACAGATCAGGTCGGACAATTTTTGTGTCCTATAGACTTTCATTGACCAGAAATTAAACAACAGAGAGGATAGAGGAAAGAATATTTCCCAAAATTTTCAAAACAATTAATTATTTTGCTATGGGTTTTTTTTATTTATTTTCACTTTTGATAATATGGTCTTGATGTTTTAATTTGGGGGATGTATGAAAAGGTTTCATTTCATTTGTACCCTGAAGGTATTTGGAAATTTAACATTTTTATAAATTATTGTACTGGACAATTAGTTACATTCCTTTGAATTAGAGAAGATGGATTTCTCCTCACTTTTCTTTAGTGTGCTTGCCTTCCGTCTCCCTCCTCCCTCCCCCCCCTCCCTCCCTCCCTCTCCCTCCCTCCCTCCCTCCCTCCCTCATCAGTTTATCTCTGCCTCTCCCATCTGCCCTAAACTTTATTGCTATAGCCCCTGCTAAACACCCCTGACCACCCGTCTATAGGAGCGGGCTGTGTAGCCACTCTGTTATAAGATCTCACATGGCTGGTCAGCTTGTCTTCATCGGATGCATCACAAACTGTCTCTCTTCCCTTGAGTCTCTCAGCTTGCCTCCAGGGACCCAGAAGTCCCGCCTATCTATTCCATTATTGACAGATCAAGAACAAATTGGGGGAACAGGATCTCAGTATCAAAACTACCCCTACACTCATGCTCTCAGAGCTGTTGTGTGCTGTGGACATTTTCATTTCGGTCATCCTCAAATCCAAACAAATTCGGCATGGTCATCAGAGTAAGGAGGATTTTGTTGTTTTGCATGTGTATGATGTATCTGTATGTATGTATGTTGGGTGTGTGTTTTGTGCATATAGTTGGTGTCTTGTGTTACAGCACATGTGTGGGTGTTAGAGGACAACCTCCCACACAGTCTTCACCTTCTACCTTGTGTGAAGCAGGGTTTCTGCTGGTCTCTGTTTTCTCTAGGCTAGCTGGAGAGCTTCTGGAAATGTCCTTTTGCTCTACCTCCTACCTTGTTGTAGGGCTCTGGAATTACAGACATGGCTAACGCACTTGGTTTTCTGTGATCTCCAGGGGTTCAAACTCAGGGCCCCACGGTTTGCCCACTTAGCTGTCTTCTCTCCTAGGGTGTGAAAGTCTCAGGGCTGATGTGACTCACACAGAAGTATAAACTGTTCTATACAATGGATCTTCTGAATGTGTAATTTATGAAAGAGAGACCAATACATGCTAGAGTTGAAAAACACTATACCAGGGAAAGGAGAGGTGGTATGGTTAAAAGCAGACCTGGCTGGTGCTTGGGTGATTCAGGAGGATGGGACTCTGGGTGACTTGGAAAATAGCATCATGGAGATTTTTGCTGGTGTGAAGGCATAGCCTGTAAATTCCTTCTTTCTTCTTGGAATCTCGGTTTTCATTACCAGGTCAACTGGTGACCCACTGCTGGACCTGACAACTTAAGGAGTGGTAGGAAAAGTCAGCCTGGGTGTGATTGGCATGGGCTGTCCTGGAGGAAAGATTGCCTATTTGTTGACTACTCTGTGCTCATATTGAGAGAGATCGAGGCATATGGGAAGGGCAGAGCAAAGTAAATTCAAAACTAAATTCCTTCCAGAGGAAATACTTCATATGGAGAAGACAGAGCATCCTTCCCATGGAGCCCTGGTTAGGGGCTCAACCAAGTAACCTTCCTCCAGTCATGGCTCTGTCAGGGATGCAGACCCTCTTGGACCCCATTGTGGCATCACTTCTCAGGCCAGGTTCTGTGGCCTTTGCCTCTGGTAACAGCCTGATGGCTTTGGGCTGACCCTGGAGCCTTCCTATTCCCAGCATGTGGCAGACATCACCGTTCTCAACTCTGGAGGCGGAGCACTTGTGCTGAATGTTCTATAAACACTTTCTGGGATGCATTAACAGCTTTTAGCAGCAGAGCCAGGAGAGCATTTCCATGCCCTGAGCAGGGAAGGGAAGCATGGAGTGGCTGGTGGCCACACTCTAGCAGGTTCGGTTCAGTCCTATTTGAGAGGGGACTATTTTCCTTGGTGTTTCCCACTGTGCGTCTGGCCTAAGATTACAGATGTCTGATGAGTCCTTAGCCATACACTTAAAACCAAAGCACTTCAAAAGATTCCTGAACACTTTTACAAAGAGGACAGTGAACCCATGCTACACCGTGGGATGGACTCGCCTCTGTGTGTTATGTAGTTCTACTGCTAAACATAGTGAACAGAGCTCAGGCCCTTCTGTGCACATGCAGTGTAGCACTGATAATGAGCTACGACAACCATGAGTTAGTTCTCCAGTACACCACTGGGAGTCCCTTGAGTGGAGCAGACCAGGGAGGTGGCTCTGTTGGCCTCATTTATTGGGTTTTCTCTGTGTTGTCAGATGATCCTCTGTGATGTCCATCCCAGGACTCAGAGAGTATATTGAGTAACCCTTGGCTCCCAAGAAAGTTCTTTAGCCAGCACCAGAGTGATGTCCTAGATAGCTTTAACAGGGTTTTTCCACTCTAGGAATAACCAAGGGAGGCTTGTCCTTCAAAAGACACATGGCACACAGGGCACAGGCATATTAAAAAAAAATGCCATGTGGAAGTACTCACTGTATTCAGACCTCTGTTTTGCTGTATAAGACTGGGATTAGCACGTAATTTTGAAGCTCAATTAGCAAATGCATTGTTTGACAATCTCTGATTTAAAACTTGTGCCACACAGAAGAGCTAACGAGAGAATGAAAATCCAAGCTACAGACCATGAGCAAATATTTAGCACATCTTATAAAGGGAATCCTAGCACCCCGAGGAAGCTAAACCTCCTCTGTGCAACCCCACCTCGTGATTGAGGAAAATGAAGAGAGGAATCCATAACTTCTGAAACTGAGCACACAGGGGGACTCCAATGGCTCTGTTTCTACCAGCTCCAGTATCACATTTACTTCTTTTAAGATCACTGGCTCTCTTGACCACGTCAGAGGTTGTCAACCAGTTTCTGTGAGAGCCCATGAACTCCCTCATTATAACACTACAGTGTAAGTCTCTGCTTTTAAAAAATCAACTTTAGCTTCAAATGTTTTGAGTTCTGCTGCTTGGCACACACATGCCGAATTCCTTCCTTGATGGAATTATTCTCCATAATTTTCTTTGCTTTGAAGTTTATGCTTTGAGTTTTTGCTGTCAAATATACCATGATCTTAGTACATGTATTTTATCATGTTACTTTCATTCTGCTATTATTATGATTATTATTATATGAAGTGAGCTTCTTATAGATAATATATAATTGGGACTTTAAAAAATAACCCATCCTGCCAGGTTCTTTGTGTTTATTGGTGTATTTGTTGTATTTTGACTATGTTAAGAGTAGTTATTGGAATCTTAGAGCATTAGTTGACATTTTATTATTTATGTTACTTTCATTTTTGCTGTTTCTTGTTCCATATTCCTCTTTCATTCATGTGAGTCATTAGAATCTTTTCTAGCCTTCCATGTTGACGTGTCTATAGGGCTTTGCCTCCTGGTCTTGATCATTCTATTTTATCACTGTGAATGCTAATATGATACACCTTGAAAGGAAATGTATGATGTTATCTCCATTTAGATTTTTAACCTTCTTCCCTATCTTAATATGTTGAACACCATTATCACATGATTCAGTTTTCATTTTAACTGCAGAGCATCTATAAAGGATGTCACTAGAAGGCTATCACTCCTCACCCCTATTTTTGTCCACTGTGTTATTTTTCTGGAGTTTGAAGCCCTCTTTGGTTACAGTTTTCTTCCTTCCTTTCTTCCTTTCCTTCCTTCCCTTTCTTCCTTTCTTCCTTCCCTCCATCCCCTCTTGCCTTGCCTTGCCTTGCCTTTCCTTTCCTTCCTCCTTCCTTCCTTCCTTCCTTCCTTCCTTCCTTCCTTCCTCCTTCCTTCCTTCCTTCCTTCCTTCCTTTTTTATTATTCTTATTTTCTTTCTTTGGTGGTAGGTTCTTTGGACAAACTCTTTGTCTTGCTTCCTGTGAGAATGACCTGATGGAAGGGTGCTGTGCTGAGTAGATACTGTGTGATAGGTTAGTGACCCTTCCTCTGGCTTCTGTGGCTTTAGACAAGAACTCTACTGATCACCATCGTCCAAATTGTTTTCCAAGTGGTGGAACATGATTTCTCTCTAGATCATTTTTTGATCTTTCTTAGTCTTTAGATTTCATGTGTTTGTCATGTTTCTTATTGTGTTTCTTTTGTTTTAGACTTCTCTCCCAAACCAGAAACATCCAGCATTTAGTTCTGTATTCTTCTCATCCTTGAACTGCTTCTCTTCCCTCTTGGTATGCTGGCAAGTTCTGTCGGTTGTTATAGGTTTGGAGGTCCCTCCATTGTCCCTGAGTGTCCCTTCAATTTTATCTTTCAGTTTGTTTTCTGTTATTGAGATTGGGTAATCCTCATCAGCCAATTCAATGTGACAGAAAGAAAAATCAACCTAGAAGGGGCTTTTTTAAAAAGTACTGTATTTTCAATTTTATCATTTCTATTTAGATCATATGCCTTTCTCTTTTCTTCCTTGTATTTAAATTTTTTTTCCATTTATTTCAAGAGCAGTTGTCATCGTCATGGTGGTTGCTTTAAAATCTTTGTCAGATATTGACATCTGGTAATTAACTTTTTTCATTTACATTGGGAGTTTCATTTTTCATCATATAGCAAGTGATTATTTATGCCCTATATATTTTAGGGATGATGTTATAATTCTCTGACTTCTGCTTGATTCAGTTTAAAGTGATCTCCTATTTTAACAGCCATCAGCTCTGTTTAGATTTAGTACCTGCTATGCTCTATTTCGAGAGCAAGGGACTCCGTCTAGATGTTATGTGCAGGCTTTTGCTGCACTTGTGGGTCATAATTATAAAGGCAGTGGATCCCACATAGGACTTTTATAGTCTGCCCCTCCTTGTACAGTGCTGTCCCACACTGCAGTTCACTCCAAACCTTTGGCCACTGTTCATTCTCCATTGCTGGCCTGGGTGGAGATCTGTCTGGGACATTTCATAAAAGTTTAAAGATTTCTTTCTGCAGCATCCTCCTAAGCTTACCCTTTCCAAATTCTACTTGGAAAGGAAAGGTTCACCCACCACTAGGCAGGGGCAAGCCTCTCCACTTCACTGAATCTCTACCAAGGAGAGGTGTTGCCATACCAACAGCCGTGGAATTATGCTCTTGACTGCCTCCCTCTCACTAGGGTATCAAATCCAGGCTTTCTACTCTCTGCTGGTCCTGCTGCTAGTGGTGATACAGAGGTGACCCTGGTTTCTCTCCAGTCAGGCAGTTATTGACATAAAATATTTCTGTCTTGCTGGGATACCTCTGTGGACTCTTCCACTAGACAAAGCAGCCTCACCTATCTCTCCTCTCCTCTCTTGTGTTTGGTTACATCTGTGAGTGGCACTCAGCTCAGAATATAAGGAGTGTAAAAGTTTTTAATTCCAGAATTTGGGAGGCAGAAGTAGGTGGATCTGAGTTCAAGACCAACCAGAACTACATAATGAGACCCAGTCTCACAAAAAACCCAACTCAAAACAAAACAAAATGAGAAACAAGACAAACAAAGAACAAAACCGACAACCACAAAAAGGAAAACTGAACCAACCACAATATTTGTCCTCCAAAATTTGAGGTTTCTCTTCAGTCTGTCCTCTTTCTTCTTCCTTTCTGAAAGCCTTCCTGTGACTGCTAACTGTGCTGGCCCTGTGCTGTGCTGTGTCCAGAGCTGTACTTAGAGAGAAGGGACATGAATGCTCATCGATTGTGTCCATAACCCAACATACCTTTCCCATCTCTTTGAGATGTTGTTTGAATGGAAGATTACAGACTTTGCTTTAGACAACATGCCGCATCAGTATCCGTGGGAGCCACAGAGAGACTCTCCTTGCCCCTTCCTTCCACACCACTCCTTTTATTCTTGTCTCTCTCCCTCGACATCCCATCACACTTTTTTGCTCTCTTACACTGATAAATGTCAACTCTGTCAAAGGAGCTGACCAATGTGGTCACTAAATACTCTATAGGCAACTTCCCTCCACCCAATGGGATGTATCCCAGTGTGTGGTGGATGCCCAAAACTGTAGACTATGCCAAACTCAATACATACTAGTTCCCCTGCCTCCCATGCAGTGTATGTATGGCTATGATAAAGTTCAGCTGGTGGAGTGCACAGTTGGAAGATAGCAATGATCAGTCCCAAAGCAGAACAACTGTACCAAGATATGGTTATAAAAGTTATATGAATTTGGTTTTGTCTCTCAAAATATTGGTTCTTTTTTTTTTTTTTTTTTTGAGACAGGGTTTCTCTGTGTAGCTCTGGCTGTCCTGAACTCACTCTGTAGACCAGGCTGGCCTGGAACTCAGAAATCCGCTGCCTCTGCCTCCCAAGTGCTGGGACTACAGGCGTCTTGTCATGACCTGAGTTGATACAAGGGCACATAGATGAAACGAGAATAGTGACATAGGCTTGACACAGCACTGGGCCTATAGAAGTGTCACTTGAGACAGTGCAGTTTCTAAAATACTCACCTGATACGTAGAGGATGCTGCGTGACTACTGGCAGGAAGTGCATACAGTGTGTGTACTCTGGGCAAGGGATGACTCTCATTTTTGGCAGTTAGAGATGCAAGGGCAGTGTAAGAGTCTATCATACTTCTCAGAACAGAACAGCATTTAAACTTAGAGGTCATTTACTTCTGGAACTTTGCTTTTAACATTTTCAGACTGAATCTGACCAGAGGTAATGAAGCCTCGATGACAGAGGTAACTGAAGCCTCAGATGCGAAGTCCCTGAGCCAGGAGACTGGCTACTGAACTGGCTAATATAATAGAAAGAGAAAAACTTGGTGTGGTTTTAATGAGCATCAGTATTAAATGGGAGAAGGATTTTGCGTTTGTCTGTTGTACAGGGGACTATGGCAGTATGGTAGTCTAAATAATATTAATTGTGTTTCCCTTGGCTTGGCATGAAACATGCTGTTTACCTCAAATTTTCCATAAGTGAACAGATGTCATCTAATGACTTTTGTACAAATGTTGGCTTTCTTGGAAGTGGTCTATTTTAATTCTTCAGTTACAAAAGCATTGTTTCTAACTAACAAAGAGACAACATTTGCTTCTCATTCACTTTTCCTCCAGGTCACTCTACAGCAGCGGTTCTCAACCTGTGGGTCCCTGACCCCTTTGGTGGTTCAAATGACCTTTCACAGGGGTCACATTTCAAGTATCCTGCATATCAGATGTTTACATTGCGATTCATAACAGTATCAAACTTATAGTTAGGAAGTAGCAACTAAAGTAATTTTATGGATAGGATCACCACATGTGGAAGTATTTAAGAGTTGTAGCATTAGAAAGGTTGAGAACCAATGCTCTACAGTCTGACATCAGGTAGGCCAATTGCATCATGGTGGAAGAAAAAACACCTTCAAAACTGGCCTGATCTTTTCTGGGAGTTAATGAGAACTGAGATACTGACTTGGCAGTATTTGGAATTTGAACACACACTTGATTTAAGGCATTGGCTCGGGAATGTAACATTCTAGGAAAGATCAAGAGGAGACCTTCCTCAGACCTGTGTTTGTAACAGTTGAGGTGGGGTGCATGTCCCTGAGGTCCCACTCAACCACTGAGCAGGAATTATTCTTTCCTGTGAACAGTGTGGAGGATGGAGAAACCACACTGGTGTCACAATGGGCTTCTGTTCCCCCACAGGTCCTTCCCATGCCCCCTTTCTTTTGATCCTTGATATCCTTCAAGATTCAAGCCATCGACAAAGTCTTTCCCAATCTTCCCACTCCCATGAATTTCCCCATCATTGTGTATGTCTTAGTTCTTTTCCTGTTATGGTGACTAAGCACCCAGATGAAAGCAACTTGTGGAAGGAAAGAGTTTATTTTGGCTCACAGTTCAAGGCTGCAGTCAACTATGGTGAGGAAGTCAAGTGGCAGGGCCTTGAAGGAGCTGGCCACATTGCATCCCCAGCCAAGAGGTAGAGAGTAGTGAATACATGCTAATGCTCAGCTCACAGCCCCATGTTACACAGCCCAGCATCCTGCCCACGTGAAGACGAGAGCAAGGGCCACATCATTTAACTTAGTCAAGATAATGCATCACAGGCATGCCCAGGGACTCAGAGGAATGCTGGGCCACCGGTGTGCCTCCCAGGTGATTCCACATCCTGTCAAGTTGACAATGCTAACCTCTGAGCTCTTTCTGTACACAAGAATTTCTTCTCCTCACTGAACTTCATCTGACTTTCCTTTTCACTCCTTGGCCTTGATCTCTTCTCACAGTCCAGCAAGAGTCCTGGGCACAGTAAGGATTCTTCTGTGACTGTTTTTCCTGGAAGATGTTCAGGTTAAGGTGGCAGTCTTTTTGTGTGCCTCTGTGCCCCACGTTTGTTCAGCTGGCTATCTCATGGTCCTTCCACATCCATGACACATGTTCAAAACTCAAGCCTTCTCTGAGTGGGCAGACTATGGAGGCAGGTCTGGGTTTTGTCCCAAGATAGCTGAAAGGCCTGAATTACTTTTTGGCTGCCAGAACTTTTACTTTTATTTCAGAGGTTCTTACTCTGCTTTTAGGAAAAATACATACAATTCCTCTATTGTACAGTAGTATCTCATGCTGTGCAAGTTCTGGGCTATAAGTTTATGTTAATAGTCTACCTCAGAGCTTCATAGTGTACTTGAAATCCAGAGCAACAAGTGCTAAGTTGTGCGTTACCGGGGATGGCATTACTTTATCTTCTGAGAATCTTTGCTTTGCTATTTTATATTTTTGAAATGTTCCCTTAGTTTACTGAATTTTCTTACTATGGAAATGATATAAACTTTTTATTATTGAAAGAATAATTATGTAATTCTTTTAAGAATTAGAGCAGGCCCTGGAGAGGTCTATGAGCTGTTGTGAACACCTGCTGCTTTGGCATAGGATCTTGGTTCAGGTTTTCAGTATCCATATGATGAGTTGCAACCATCCAGTTCCAGGGACCATGATGCACCTGTCTGGCCTGTGTGGGTACTATACACGTCTGTCTGTCTGTCTGTCTGTTGTCTATGCTTATACATATGAAGATAACTGAAGCAGATTAAATAACAATAGACGATGCCCTTGCTTTTCACTTCTCAGCCCAGAACTAATGCAGCACCAGCACAAAGCCCTTCATTTGCATTGTTTCCTTCCTTATCTCGGTCCACAGAGGATTTGATTAGCTTAAATTTTGAGTTTCTAATTGTCCTCTTTAATTTTAAACATTTGCTATATGGCCAAGCAAAATATGTATAACTGTTTTGTACTTTAAAAATCTTACAGAAATAGAATATATGTGGAATTATAGGTGAGTATTCTGCAACTTTTTTTTTTTGGCTCGGTAATAGTGAGATTCATCCATGTTATTAAATATAGCTTTAATTTATCTCTTTTCATGATAGCATGATATTTTGCAGCACAAGGACATTTAAACTTTTACCTACTCGGTTAGATTCTTTCCTATTTACTTTTGCAAACGATTCTGTACATCTTTCTGTGCTTAATCTAAGATCTAGACCAAGGAGTGGAATTGGCAGGCGAAACGATTCAACTTTACTAGTTATCACAAAGACAAACATGCAACGCTGTGATACCAGTTTGTGGCCTACATCCTAAATAAAGGGTCCCATTCTCATGGCCATTTGGCCTCTAACAGTACCACTGGGTCTCACATTCCCATTTCATGGTTCTAAGATGGCATACTGATGTTATTATCTGGATTTCCCACCACTTGTGAAGTTTCTGTCATTTCACATTGCTGCTCTGGGGTTTTTGACTTCTATGTTCTACGAAGACTCTTTTTGCCTTTCTATTGATAGTCAACATTAATAAACTAACATTTTCCTGGTTATTTATCTTTTCTTATATACAGCCTATATTAGAACATTTTATGGTTTTCTAAAACATCCATTTGGATTTTAGTGCAGTTTCTCTCTGCATTGCCATCAGGGATTTCATATCCCCATTGTCTACTGATGTATCCAAGTACCTAACCTGCGGTATGTGGCAGATATTCAAAAATGTTTGCTGAGTGCATGGATGCCTGAGTCACCCGTCTTGTCTTTCATAGTTGGCTCTTCAGTGTACCGGTTTTTTTTTTTTTTAAATCTCTTCTTAACTTATGCCACACCGATTCCCCAATATTTCATTATAAATGTTTAGTCTTTTCTTTTTTCCCCAGCAAATTCATCCTGCACCCTGTGTGGCTTTGAGGAAAAGGGAAATGAATGAGCTTCCTAGCAGCCTCTGTTTCTTATTAGATAGTAGTCAGGCCTCTTTACCTCTGGGGCCTCAAGGTTTTTGCCTTCATTTAAAAAGTACTAGAGATGATTTCCATTACTGTTCATGGCTGCTGGATCTGTTCAGATGAGCGGTGGTGCTTGTCTATTTATGAGCCAGGTGTGCGGTGGGCTCTGATAATATAGGTTTTGCCTCCTCCCTTTCCTCACAGTGAGCCCCAGGAATAGGACTCCTCTTCTCTCTGTGACTTCTCCAAGTGCGTAGACACACCCCACCATGGGCTCCTTTCAGCTTCTTCTCTCCTTTCTCCTCCCAGTCTGGTTTCTTCTTCACAGTCTGGGTTTCTGGCTGAGCCAGGCAGCAGATGCCTCTCTTTTACAACCTGTCGCAGACCTCTGAGTAGATGCAGGCAAGCTTTCGAGCAGCGAACGGTGACACTGTTTCTACTTTGGAACACTTAAAAAAAAACCGCTTTCCCTCAGACCAGATCTGCCTTTAAGTAGGACCAGGGACTGGTTTCTTCCAAAGGAGGTTTGTGAGTCGATCACACTGCAGCTCTTCCTGTCCACAGCCAATGACCCTGGTGGCTTTTTCACTGTGAGTAGTGGCTTGCTAGGCACAAGGACAGGTTGTGTCATCTAGGTATAAGATGTAAATATAATCAATCACATTGCTTGAATTACACTGGGCTAGCAACTACCAAATGGAGGAATTTGAATGTTGTAGGCTGCATCCAACATCTTGATCTGACTGCATGTGCCGCCCTCTGGTATCCTACTCGGAGAATGGGAATGCTTAGTTGTTCAGGTTCATTGGGAGCTTGGGATGTGTTATTTTTGCAATGCCATGTCTTGCAGTAAGCCTCCCACGCTGGTCTGTGGCTGGTCATCATTATTAATCTGATCTGGTAGCTGGTATATAGCAGGACCATGCCTTGCTCTGTGCATCTAAGTCAGGAGGAGCTTGTAGTCATTCCTTCTGGATCCTCTTTCTGGCCACTTGTTCAGTCTCTGCATTAGTTACTTTTTAAAGTGTGTTTTTTTTTTTTTTAATTTTTGTTTGAAAAATTCATACAGGCATAGAATGTGCTTTTGATTGAAATCTGCTCCCATTTCCTCTCCCTCAGTTCTTTCCCTACCCCCTTACCACCGTCCCCACTGGCAGTTATTTTTAAGCCCACCGAGTTTTCTCTGCTGTGACTAAATACATGGCAAGCAACACCTTGAGGGAGAACAGGCTTATTTTGGTTTATGGTTGGAGGAGAAAGTTGGTTGTGGTGGGGTGGCATGGCAGCAGGTGGGTAGCACTGCCTGCTCACATCCGGGTGTAACAGGAAGCAGAGAAAGGGCCATCTGGTATGCAGCTGGCTCCCCCTCCCCTTCATTTGTTCCAGAACCTCTGTCCAGAGGATGGTGACTCTTGGATTCAGGGCAGGGCTTCTCTTAGAGAATTCTCTTTGGAAGCACCTTTACTAATACACTCAGAGGTGATTCACTAATGTTTTAGTGTTTCTTATGAGTGGTGTGCGTGTGTGTGTGTGTGTGTGTGTGTGTGTGTGTGTGTACACGTATGTGGAGGTTGGAGGTCGATGTAGATGTCTTTCTCATCCATTCTCAGCATCATCAGTATCATCCCATCAGTTTGAGACAGCATCTCTCACTGGACTTGGAGCCCACTAATTGTCTAGACTGGCTGGTTCACAAGCCCTAGGAATCCTCCCACCTCTGCTTTCCTAGTGTAGGGCTACTTCTCACCATGCCAGCATTTACAGAGTACTAGGAATCAAACTCTGGTCATGTTTGTGTGGCAAGGACTTTACATACAAATCTGTCTTCCTGCCCTCACACTAAGTGCTTTAATCCAACAAAACTAACAATCCAAATTAATTATCAGTCTCAAACCCCAAACCTCAGTCTGGTAAGTGGAATATTGCAAACCCTCTCCCTCTTAGACTAATGAGATTCTTTTTCTTTTGTAACTTTCGGAGAAGAAGCACCACTCCTGAATCCCACAGAGCCGTGCTGTTCAATACATCACCACAGCCCACATATGTAACCATAAATGTTCTAGTAGCTACAATGAACAAGTTCAGATAAACAGACAGAGGTCAATGTCAGTGTTGTATTTCAGTTGTCTTCACTGTGTCCAAATGCTGTTTAAACACGTAGCCAACATGAGAGTTCTAAGGTGAGCTTATTGCTTTGCTTTTTTGAATATTGTTTGGAAATGAAGTGTTCAGTTACGCTCTGAGTTCATGTCAATGCAGAGTGGTTCCATTTTGAATGCTTGACTGCCAAGCATGCCCGTTGGATGCTGTGTGGGATGCTGCGGGGGATGCCGCGCGGGACGCTGTGTGGGATGCTGTGCGGATGCTGTGCGGGATGCTGTGCGGGATGCTGCGCGGATGCGCGGGATGCTGTGTGGGATGCTGCGTGGATGCGGTGGATGCTGGCGGATGCTGCGGGACTGGCGGGATGCTGCGCGGGATGCTGCGCGGGATGCATGCGGGATGCTGCGCGGGATGCGTGCGGATGCTGCGTGGGATGCTTGTGGATGCTCGCGGATGTGGCGGGATGCTGCGCGGGATGCTGGCGGGATGCTGCGCGGGATGCTGCGTGGATGCAGTGGGATGCTGCGCGGGTGCTGTGGGGGTGTGCGTGGATGCTGCGTGTGTGCGGATGCTGCGCGGTGATGGTGGATGCTGCGGGATGCTGTGGTCTGTGTGGGATGCTATGTGGGATGCTGCGCTGGATGCTGGTGGGATGCTGCGCGGGATGCTTGTGGATTGCGTGGGATGCTGCTGGGCGGGATGCTGCGCGAGATGTGTGGGATGCTGCGCGGGATGCTGTGTGGATACTTGTGGGATGCTATGTGGGATGCTGGTGGATGCTGTGTGGGATGCTGTGCGGATGCTGTGCGGGATGCTGCGCGGGATGATGTGTGGGATTGCTTGGAAGGAGAGGGATGTCCACTTCCTCACCTCTCCTCCATCTCTTACACACAACCATTCTTCCCTCTGTCCTCTTCTCAGTAGATTATCTCTGTAAAGTTTAATCTTCACAACAGTGCTTTGGTTGTGCAATATTCCCTGATAGGCTTGTATGCTTGAACACTTGTTTCTCAGTTGGAAATTCTGTTTGGAGAGATGGTAAAACTTTGGGGGTCCCTCACAGGGGCCAGTGGGCCACACTGATTTGGTTTTGAGGTTTTATAGACAACTTCCTGACAATTTTCCTTGATTCCTATGTTGCTGGGAGGTGAGAAGTCTTTGTAGTACCTTTTCCCCACCATGGAGTGGTCCTATCATGTGTTCTCCACTGTGTGGACTATATCCTTTAAACTGTGAGCCAAAGTCCGTACTTACATCCTTAGGTTGCTTCTTGTCAGGTATATGATTACAGCAATAAGCAAAGAAGCTTGTTTGTTTATATTCAAGGGAGCCTAGGATCCAGAGTGGGCTAGGAAGCTGTAAGTCAGGCACAGTACTGATGGAGGAAACAGAACAGTCACAGACAGCCAACACTTCAGGAGATTCCATTACGTCCCCAACAACCCTCTTACACTAAAAATAAAGTGGTATTTCACAGTGCTGTCTAACACATTGGGAAGCCACTGTAGGAAATGGGAGAGAAAAGCTGAGAGACTTAGAGAATGGGGTAGGAGGCCTAGGAGTCAACCTCCAGAGCCAGCAGAGGACACAGAGAAACAGAGGGAGATGAGGCAACAGATAAAGAAATAAGGATCAGCAGAGGGTTGACCAAGTGTGAGAAAGACTCAAAAGGGCTCACTGGGCACACCCACAGGCAGGAATGAAGAGTGTGTGGTATTGAGACACACAGGCTGGATGGAGAGGAATAAGTTTCTAGAGCTATCATGCCACATTTTTAAAATTCTGGATTCAACAAAATCTTATGAGCAGGGCACACTTCAAAACAGTGGCCCCCACACAGAGGAAAAAAGTCATCCGACAGACCTCTCGCTAAGGTTGTCTGGTGTCAGATGTACTGGGTAAATACTTTAAATTAGTGATTACAATTATGCTTAAAATTTCCAGATGAAAGGAAAGCAACCTTCAGTAGAAAAACATTTTAGATGGGTGGCAGACTCTTCTTTCACAGTTCTTGATCTAGAAAATGGTGGAATTATTACATATATTACATATTCATGATATATATACATATATACATAAATATATTATCCCCATGGATTTTATTTTGATGCATGGATATAGGAAAGATCTATATTTTCCCATTTTCCTCCTGATTTTTACCCATTGTGCTAAAGAATTTATTGACTAATCAGTCATTTCCTCACAAAGGGCTTTGCTTATCTAATATTAAATACACAGGTCCACACATAAACCTTCACATATACAATCCTAGTTAAAACTGATTTTACTAGACATATGTATATTCACAGAAAACTTATGTGTTATAATGTTTAAAGGAAGACAATGATCACTACTTTTCCATTGCTGTGGTAAAATACTTTAGCAAGAGCAGCTTAAGGGAAGAGGGTTTATCCTGGCTCACAGTTCCAGAGCTGAGATGATTCCCGATGGTGGAGAAGGCACGGCAGCGGGCCTGTGAGACTAGCCTGACACATTGCACTCACAGTCTGGAAGCTGGAAAGGGTCCAGTGAACAGGGGGTTGACCAGGCTATAGGACCTTAAATCCCAACCCCAGTGACATACTTCCTTCATCAAGGCTCCACCTCGAAAGACTCCACAAGCTTCCAGAAAGCACCATTACCTGGAGACCAAGTATTCAAACAAAGGAGCCTATAGGGAACACTGTGTATTCAAACCACAGTACGGTGGCCCGGCAGCCATGATTTAATGCTTGCTCATGTACCCACCATTGCTCACAGGCCATTAGACGGAGCTTTGTCAGCACAGCAGCTTTGTGGCACTTCTCTTACCGCATCCTTTTCTGTTTTGGAGTTGCCATAGCAAGAGGTAAAGGCTGTGTCATAACTCCTTGCTTGTCATTAGAGTTTAGCCACTTGTGTATGTTTATAATAATCTATTATTTGGTGTTATCCTGTTTTGGATTCTACACAAATGAAATCATACCTTATCCTCCCTGCTCATTGTCGTGGGTTTAAATTTTATCTCGAGTGACGCATGAAGCTGAGGTCATCGACTTACACTGCTCGTTGTCCTCTCAGTATGAATACAGCATGGTTCATTGATCTATCCTCCTAGTGTGGCTTCTTTCTGTACTGTTTGATTCATTTTACTCAGTTCGTCCTTTAAAGGATATGATTGACATATGACTTTCATTCTTATGTCACTTGTGTCTGGTTTTGTTAGCAAGATTTTGATAATGTCACAAGATGAATAGTTACGTGTTCTTTGTGTTTTTACTGTGATCTGAAAGGATTTATTTTGAAGATGGGGATTACTTATATTTTGAAGGCTTTGTGGTGCTCAACCTAAAATCCACATGACTGCTGTTTTCTTCATGAAAGAATGTTAATATTTCCTTCCTGCCTCCCTCCTGCCCTCCTTCCTTTCTTCCTGGTCATGTTTTTATTGACAATTTTCCCAACATGTCATATAGAATGGGATAATGTTTCATACCCTGTATTCTGAGACATTATTTAATCTTAGCTCATTTCCCTCTCTCAATGATTGGTACTATAATTTCACCTCTGAAGTATTGCTGGTCCCTGCATTGATCTCCCTGCCTCCATCACTTACCCCCCTTCACACCTGTTCTCCAGAGTAATCCTTTCATCTCTTAATGTCCCCCAGTCTTCTGAAGGAGATTGTGATTTCATCACCTGCCTTCTGCCCCCCTTCAGGGTCCTGATGGTTCCCTATGTTCTCTTCTCTCCATTCCTCTTAAGTCTTGTGCTCCAGCCATGTGGGCCTGTGCTCCTCCATTCTTCCATCTTGCCCTAGTCTCTCCAGGATCCTACCTTTGCCTGTGCTTTCAAGAAGGTTCTTTTTCTCCATTTGTCTCTGCTTTTTTTTTTTTTTTTTTTTAGTGATTTCTACTTGTCCTTTACACCCTCTTTGGTGGCCACCGCCTCTGTGACATCCTTATGTGAGGCTGAATTGTCCTGTTGTTTCCTCAACGGTGTGACTTACATCACATGGCTTCCCAATGTCTTGTTTGCTTGGCTGTCAGTCTACACTCAAATCCAGATGGTGAGCAGTCTGAGCGCATGGCGTGTGATGTTTGGTCTCATGGCTAGCACAGCATCTGTGATGGAAAGTACTTGGTGCATGCTTGCATTAACTTGCAAATTAAAAACTTGCTTTTGGAACTCCAGGATCACAATAAGCATAGCATTGATCATCTGCGGGGCCCCACTCAGTTTAAGGAGCTCTCCCATGTGCATTAGAGAGAAAAGTGAAATGGCTTTCATTCCAGTTTACAAATGAGAAGCCAGAAATCTTAAGAAGCCATATACCTTTTCAAAACTATGCAAGCTGCCTCCTTGGGACCACAAGACCATCCTGGAGGCATCGAGGGCAAGCAACCCAGGAGATCTTTGACTTACCTCCTTGTCTAGAAGTTAACTTTATCCTTTCTGTCTTTGAGCCTAGTGTCCTGTATCACAGGGAAGATCTTTATGTATTCTATCTTGGGCCTGATTTTGGTTAAAGAAAACACAGAAACTCATGACAGAACACACTATAGGTTTTCCTTTTGTCTTTTTTGTTTGTTTTTCTTCAGTGGATTTAAAAAAAAAACTGTGGCAACATTATTACCTTAATAACTAAAATAGTAAATAAACAAAATATTCTCCATCCACTTCTTACCGGCTGCCTGCCTGCCTGGGTGCTGTTGAGCTCCTTTGGCTTTGTTTTCCTTGTTTAGTGATGTTGGAAAAAGTCCTGGAGCAATTCAGTGATCCGCAATCCATATGTTCACTTTCTTCTGGAGGTGGGTTGGGCCCGAAGGCTCCCAGCTGCGAATCTGGCCCTTTGCGAACCTGAGTTTCCAGCACTAATTGCAGCAGGTGTCTAGTATCTCCATTTTCATCTAGTTTATGAATGTGGCTTTCCATATATTTGGACCATAGACTGAAATGCACACAATGTTTCTTTGGACTTTAAAACTAAGTGACAATTTCACATCAAACAGGTACAGTATAGTCATAATATAATTCTGTTTATAAGACCCAAAAGAAATTTACTTCCAATTTCATATATTATTAAAAACTAAAAATTATACTTTAAAAGTATAAAAGTACACCAACTTAAATCCACAGATGTGTATAACCTCTAACATATGATTTGATTGAGAACTATAGTTAGAATACTTCCTTTTTTGTTAAACAGAATATGTATTTATAACATAGTTCCTTTTTAACCAAGGATATAGTACATTGCTGGTTTACAGTCCCAGTGTGGTCTGTAGCCATTTGGCTACAGAGGTGGGTATTGTTATGACAGCATTGTGTTTTATCTTTAGGAAGTCCTTTATATTTTATGCTAAACTTCAAGACTTTTGAGGTCCGTGGGAATTAGAGTGCTGCTGTTTATACCTGGAGCAGACACCCCTAAGTCAAATCATTACTCCCGTCCTCGCTGTCTTGCTTTCATAAGAATGCTCTGGGAGGCCTGAGCATCCAGTTTTGGCGGTTCCTCTGCACACTTCCTGCCCTGAAAACTTAGAAAAACAAACCAGCTTGTGATGAACATAAGTGATTCTCAGAGTGTGTGCAAACAGCCGGTTTGTGTCTTCTTCTTCTTCTTGGGGGAGGCTTCTCTTTGAAAGTTTGCATGGTTTCAGCCACACAGGCATGTTGTTTCCTGAAACCAATAAAGCTGTAAGACTGAGAAAGGCCTAGAATAAACATGAGGACATCCCCAGTGGCTTTCTCTGTGTTGTCCGTCGGGTGGTGTCTCACTGCCAAGGAGAGTAGCTAGAATGCTTTTTTTTTTTTTTTTTTTTTGCTATTGAATTAACAGATTCATGCATGAAGTTATGTGCATGTTTGCATGACACTCAGTAACAGTCACCCATGTTGGGACAAAGAACATCATGTGTGGGTGATTTCTCAGATGTCAAGGAACTGGCTGGCATGCCTTACACATGTGCTCCCATTGTCTCATAAGGGTGCGACCAGTGCCAGGATCACTGGGCAGAACAACAGGAGGTGTGGCAGATGGCAGAGGGTAGGAGGCAGGAGGCTTGGGGAGCAGAGAACTAAGTCTGGTCAGAATGTTCCAATGCTTTGGAGGTACTTGGACCATGGAGCAAAGGGCCCTACTGTTGCAGATAGAACTGACTACAAAGGCTGTCGAGTCTGTGGGGTCTGTGGGATTCTAGCCAGATTCCTGAATAGACATGCTGGGATCTCCTAGGAAAATGGAAAGATTCACTTATTAGTTTAGAGACTCAGAAAAAATGATGATTTCCCTAGCAACCTTCAACCTAGCTTGGCCTTGACCACTCTATATACAACTGCCATTGTCTTTCTGTCTCCAACACTTCCTTTCCCATATGATGTCAAATACATTTCCCTTCTCTGTTACGTTTACTCCTGTTCTGTCTAGTTAGACTCTAAAGTCAATCTGTAGCTCATATTCAGATTCATTCTTATCCTCCTGCCTCAGCCTCCCAAGTGTTGGAATTGCAGGTGTGAGCCACCACATTGAGGTTATACTGAACACATATCGATTGAATGATGTAACAGGCCTTATAAACCTCAAGATTTGCTTAGATGTTCCATCCCTTTGCCATTTCCTCTCATTGCATTGATAAAACAAATAGTTATTTGTACTTCATTTAAAAGGGGAAGATGCCTTTCCTCTGCCAGACAGACAGTGGGAGTGTCTGTGGTAAAGAGGCTGTGGGAAAGCACAAGTTTCACTTTAGGATCAAAGAGCAGATTCCAGGAAAAGTGTTTTCCCTCAGCATGAAATTCCAGTCAGGACATATATACTGTTCTTCCTCAGTCCAGCATGCCTCCCAGGGCCTATAGAGCATTATCCTACAGCATGGGATTCCTGACAAGACCTATAGAGTGGTCTCCCTACACATACTATCCCTGTCAGGACCTATACAGTGGTCTCACTTTAAACAATTCCCACAGGTCCTATAGAATGGTCTCTCTATGCATATCACTCCTGCTGGAGCCTATAGAGTGGTCTCTATGCATATCACTCCTGGGGCCTATAGAGTAGTCTCCTTCTGCATGCACATGGAATTTCTGCTCAGATCCATATAGTCTTTTACCTCAGCACAGAATTGTTGTCTCTCATCAGGATGCTGTAGAGATTCTAGGGCTAGAACAAAAGGTCCCCTCACTTCTGCACAGCATCCCTTCCTGAATAGTTTTCTTCCACCAATCCACATTGTTCCTATACAATACCATTCCCTTTTCCACTGACTTCCTTGGCAGGGGCTGTTGTCCTAATTCAGGTGACCAGGCCAAGAAGGAGGAAAATAGAAAGAAGAAGGGTAGAACCATAGGTTTAGGTGTCCCTGTTCACAGAAGCCCATGTTCAGGGTTTTCCTTTGGTATTTTAAGGTAGACCCAATTCCTTGTGGCATTTTGCTAATTGCTGCTGTTTCCAATGGACTCTTCATTAAGATTGTGGAGGAAGCAGACCCTAGGACAAGAGGGCTGGTGCTGTGTATCCACAGGAGGCTTACACTCTGCTTTCCTCTTGGAGTAGCGGACAAATTTTAAAAGGATCCTCATGCTATGCCAGGTCTCTGCTCAGTCAGAACCTCCTGTAGCTGAGGGAGTTTGAAGACGCTGGCTGCATGAGGGGCTTTGTGCTGGGGTAGCTGCAGCTTGGGTTAGCTTCTAGGAAAGCCCATTATCAGAGAAGCATGTATGAAGCCTTGTCACTGAGTGCTGAAGATGTGAAGAGGTTGAAGAGTAAGAAGAACTCATTTTCAATGTTTCTCCTTTCAGGGAACTGACAGCTAGCTGTGAAGTGTCCCAGCAAGATCTTCTCATTGACTGCTCCAAGCCCTAATTGTCAGGGCTGACTAAGGGTGTGTGTGTGTGTGTGTGTGTGTGTGTGTGTGTGTGTGTGAGAGAGAGAGAGAGAGAGAGAGAGAGAGAATGTTATGTGTATGAGAGTGTGTATGTGTATGTGAGAGAGAGAGGGAAATGTTATGTGTATGAGAGTGTGTGTGTGTATGTGAGAGAGAGTGTGTTCGTAGTGTGTGTGTGTGGAATTGTGTGTGTGTTGTGAGTAATGTGTTTGTGTATGTTAGTATGTATGAGACATGAGTGTGTGTCGAAAAAGAGATAGATAGATAGATATAAAACAAGTAGTGGGTGTGGGTGGATATGAATCATCTAAATTCTGGTTTGCTAAAGCCCTAATGTGAAGTATTTACATTTCTGGAACCTTCTCTCTGGAACACCTGCCTGACCCTTCTCTACCTGGTTTGCTATTCAAATCTCTTTTAAACATGCTACCCAGAAAGAAGCTAAAGTTATTAAACTAGTATTTTGGCTGAGGTTGGACCTAGAAATTGTTTAAGACCAGGCCTTATACCGTTTGCTCTGTATCAGGAGACACAATTTCTTAATAGTAAATTGAGACATGGAATACTAAATTCCTGATTAATTTTTGGATTTGAGACAGGATTTTGCTATGTAACCCATGATGGCCTCAGACTCAGACTTCCTTCCTCAGCTTCTCTGGTGCTAGGGTATAGGCATGTGCCACCACGCTTGGTCCTAGGGTTAATTTTTAAAAACTCATGGAAAACATGTAAAAACTCCCTTGTTTCAGCCTCCATATCCTAACCTTGCCAAAGCAAATGTGTTTCATATTTCATCAGGAAGTTTCAGACACCAAATACTTAAATGTCTCAAAATGATGAAATCCTGCTTAGAAATCAAAATTATCTGGAAGGTTTCTTGTTTAACCTTCATTTCAGGTTCCAGAAACAAAACATGCATTGTGGCTTCTGGAGCAGAAGTGTGCTGGTACTGAGTTTAAGTACTGTTAGTCATCTTAATTTTCCCTTCTGGGCCTTCAAAGGTACAAACTGTAAAGTCCCATGTGCCATCCTGGCCAGGAAGATCCATGGCTGGGCGTCAACAGAGAGTATGGTCCTTTCTGACTTGATGCTGGCTGTGAGCCTGGATTCTCTGTACTGTTCCTGGGAAGCACATTACTGGATTTGTGGCATGCCATCATTTAGAGGACACTGCAGCAGTGTCCCCTCTATCTAGAAGAAGATGCCTCCCCTGGAGAGTGTGGTTGCCACGACTAGAAACTGGTCCATGTGTGCATACTGTTCTTGACTTTGAAAGATCTCTTCAGCTCTCTGGCCCACAGGCAGAGCGCAGTAGCTGTGGCTCAGGCTCTGCCTTCTTGGTGTTCAGCCTTGTTCCAGTCATACCCAGGAATGATGGAATCTCAGTTCTTCCACCCAGCATCCTACCCACCCACCTACCCTGCCACCTCTTTGTCTCCATATGTGAGCACTGGATGATATATTTCTTGATTCATTGATGACCAGCATAGAGAGATCTGAAGTGAGGAGACTATACTGGAGTCAACTCTTTGTGGGCCGGAGACAGGCTGCAGCCTGTGCCTGCTCAGGGTGTGGATTGCTGACAGAGATGCTGATGGAGACCATGCCTCACATTTGGGCGGAAGGGAAACGAGGAGAAAGCGATGCATATACACAGATGGAGCTGGGATTCAAAACAACCCTGACAGGCTGCAAGGATGAGCCAGATGGAAAGAGGATGTGAACAACAGGAAGTTGGAGAGTCCAATGTCAGCCCAGAGTGCAGGGACGTGGTTTAACATGGTTCAACAATATCCCATGGGAAAAGGCCTGGGGGGCCTTCCCTGACCGGCCATGGTTCTGTAAGTTTGTGAAGTGGTGCTTGGCTGAGCTCACATTCTGGAAGAGATGAGTATCCCACCTATTGGGCTCAGACTGAGCCTGCAATGTTCAAGTTGGCTTGTTCCATCTCAGAGGAAATCACATTGTGTTCTCCTTGACTGACAACTGCTTGATTTTTGAGGCCCCTTAGGACCCATTTTCTGTGATAGGAATACCCTCTTCTCTTTCTTAGCTCTCTGTTCTTAGGATGTCATTCTGAAAGACAGAAAACACAAATCCACTCAGAGTGAGTTTTCCAACTCTACCGTCCAATCAGCACAATATTACTGACATAAAATAGCATGGGGATCTAAATCCTACACACTGCCTCTCCAACAGGCACCAGCAGAAACTGTGTCTCTGAAGGTATCATCAGACCCATTAGGTTAAGGGTTCAGTCCTTCAAGACTGCTCTCCAACTTTAGATTGGATTACCAGTGACTAGTGTCACATGTCCACACTGGCAGTGAGCCAGACTCCCTCTAATAGAATATCCCTTGCTAATTGGATTGAGTGGATATAGTTAACGACATCTCTGGTGTCAGCTCTGCTTTCAGGTCCTCCCCATTCCTTAGTGACTAGATGGGAGGTTCAATCATCCTATCACAACATGACTGGTCCTAACCAACTTCTGCTTGGGGTTTCAAAGAGTAAGGGCATCAGAAGACCTGGCTTCTATAACCCAAGGATTTACAACAGTCTTAGGAGCCTTGTGTCAAAGATCAAATGCATACTCTATCACAATTTCACAACAATCGAAAACCCAACTTTGTCCTTTACAGGACAAAGGTAGGGGTGGAGCTCTACACTGGCAATCTGGTTCTTGTTGGGCTGTATGTATTTCCTCCTGTAAGAGTTACAGCCTTCAGCGGGGGTGGGGGCGGAGGACCCAGCTGTATTCCCAAGTCCCAAATTTATCGTCCCTGGAGCTCATCTGGATTCCTCCTGCCTCTGTCCTGGTGACTCAGCAGCTGTGGACAGTGGCTGGTGTGGATGATACATTTTGGCAGCTTCTTTCCCTGGTCCTGGCTCTATGCCCTGGGAAGATCTCACACTTCCTATCTGGCCTCTCTCCCTGGCCTTGCCTCCAGCTCTTGCTACTTGGATGCCCTGACCTCTTTGGTCACCTCATCCCACAAGAAGCCACATGCTTAGAGTTTCTCTGACAGTTAAGTAGTCACCTCCCTTCTGGGTGGAAATGTTAGGGGTATGAGCTTTCTGAAGCTGTGAGTGAACCAAGCCATCCTTTCCTAAAGGATGACCCAGCTTTTCTGAGAGCCTTATCACGTATAGGCAGTGATGCAGTTCTCCTGGTGTAGGATGCTGAGCAACCCACTCCTGGATTTCCGGGGCAGAAGCATAGGAGCTGTTTCCCAACGCATGAAGACCTCTTTTGCTGTCACCATGATGTGAATGACAGTGTGTCCTTACCTCTTCTGAAACTACAATAGAGAATGTGTGGCAGCCTTAGTTTAGAAAGCAAGACTTTGTCTCTATTCCACATTTCAGCAGCAGCTCAGTTCTTGTCGATGAAGTCAATCTAAGCAATGGAGGATGCAAGATGAAATAGAGGTGATGGTTTCTGAGCTTCTGGGGTCTTTATGTCCTTTGTTAAATGACACCTCTTCCTATGAGACACAAGGCAAATGATATCCACTCATAGGGTAGCTGTGAAGACAAAACCAAGACCTTTTGTTTTTTAAAGTTTGAGACAGGGTTTCTCTGTGTAGTCCTGGCTGTCCTGGAACTCACTCTGTAGACCAGGGTGGTCTCAAACTCACAGAGATTGGACTGCCTCCTGAGTGCTTGGATTAAAGGCATGCTCTACCATGTCTGGTGAGACCTTTTTCTTTTTAACTACAAATCTTAGCTCATAGTAGATGCTTGGAAACTATCTTTTTTGTTTCTCCTGTTTCTTTGAAAAATGTATGTGTGTCTCCTTTTCTGCATAGCCAGCAGGAATGAATGACTCCAAGGAGACTTCTCTCCAGACACCATAGAACTGATGTATAAACGAACTCAGAGACAATGGCAGTACACACAGGGGCTGCACAGGCTTAAACCAGATAGGGTCCCAGGACTGAGAGGGGGAAGAAGACATGGACTCTCATCTCTAACCAAAAATCTACCCAACACTTACACTTCTTTGCAAAGGAAGAATTGTTTTTTCCCAATGGAGTTTCATTATGGTGTGTTAACCACACTTCAGGGTCGGCCCATGTCCAGCAGTTGATGGCCAACACAAAACCAACTCAAAGGTGTATTTGTAGATTTTCTGTCTCATGCTGCTTTGTGGAGCATTTTTCATTATTGTTATTAGTCTTTTGTTGTAATTATGGCTTCTGATTTTGTGGTTTTGTGTGTGTGTGTGCACATGTGCATGTGTGTGTGTTTCTTTTTTGCTTTGTTTTGTTAGCTTGTTTGTTTTTTAAAGAGAGAGACAAAGAAAGGGTATAGAGTTGAGTAAGTGAAGAGTAGGAAGGACCCAAGACAGGCTGGGGAGGGGAAAAAGCTGTTGAGAATACATTGTATAAATTTTATTTCAACTAAAAACAGTAAATAAATAAACAAAAATGAATACAGAAACTCTCAATAATACACATTTATTTTGATAATAAAGTGCTGATGTTTCTATGTAAGTAAATCAAAGGCAAATCATCTGCAGAAACCAGAAGCAGTGCCTTTACTGACTGTTCTAACCCCTGCTCTACTGGGGAGAATTAAGCAAAGGATGTGTCATTTCACACGGATGTACAGAACCTTCCTGTATCTACCATAAAATGACCACTAACTCCCAGACTAATTTGACACAGTAGAGATTATTTTCTTCCATGAACAAGAAAATAATACACTTGAAAGCCAAAACAATTGTTCCCTAGATTATGAAAGTCAAAGAAGGGTACTGTTGAGTTAATTAGGATTGTTGATTGAGAATATACTAAGGTTTTGACAATTCAGTCTGATATTTATGCAATATAATTTGCTACATATTAAAAATTTACTCTTTTTAATAAAAATGTATGTGCATGCATTTATGCACATGTGCACATGTGTATATATATATATATGTACATGATCATGTATGTATGTATGTATATTGTATGTATGTATGTATGTATGTATGCTGGAGAACAGCCTCAAATGTCATCTTCATGAATACTTTGGGACATGGTCTGTCACTGGCCTCAGATTTTTAAAAAGAGCTCTAAAACCCACCACCAAGAGGAGTCTTGGAAGGAGAGGAAGCCTCAGAAGTCTCCCTGATTGGAGTGAAAGAAGATACAAAAAGGCTTATTGGAACTTGGGAGGTTTGTTGTTGATTTTCTAATACAATAAGGATACAGTGGGCAGATAAATACTTGGGCTGGAGAGGAGTGTGGTATTAGAGACTTAGATTTTATCCAAGCTGAGGGCTGTCACTTTCATAGAGCCCAGGAGTGAACCTGTTCTTAGTGGTAAGAAAGTTGCATGGGAGGGAGTGGTGGGGACAGATGAATGGCCATCTTTTCAATGTAGTAGCAGGTGTCTGGTATCTGAGAAACTAGTGGATATTCCAAGTCAAGTCTTCCTTTCTCTGTAAACTAAAGTTCCTAGAAAAAAAAAGCCACCCATATGCTAAAGATTCTTCAAGGCTGATTGACTAATTAGAATGTTCTGATCGTGGAGAGTTAGAATGTTGACGATCTAGAGCCAACTTATCTTGGGCTATTGTTAGTCTCTTAACTGTCATTTTGTTGTCTGCCTGCATATGGACTAACTTCTGTGACTATTAGGTAAACCTTCCTTCAGCTCCAACACCAGGAATGCCATCGGCGTAGTGTCTGAGATATACAGCAGAGATACTCCACTTCGGGTACTCCCCCATCTGGTATTCCTACCAACCAATTGGGAACATGCCTTGATTTGTGTATTCTTGGGCTGTCATTATATGCAAACTTGGCTCAGAATAAGTTATCTCTTATCATCTTTGAGGTAAACACATGTGTTTTTTAAAGTGTGAGTGGTGTGTGTGTGTGTGTGTGTGTGTGTGGCACATGTATGGTTGTGGAAGCCTGGAAGAGCATGTTTGATGTCCCGCCTGTTGTTCTTTATTCCTTTGAGACAAGATCCTTCACCAACCAAGACCCTGGAGCTAGACTGGGTGGCCACCAACTAACTCTCTACCTGGCCCATGCTGGGCTTACAGACATACATGTGACTATAAGTTTGTAAGTTGATGTAGGTTCTGGGATCTCAAAATTGGGTACTCTCGCATGCTCAGCAAGCGCTCTGTCCAGTGAGCACTCTCTGTAGTCCCATGGGTGGATACTTCACTTTTTGCAATCACGTCTTGTTTCTAGTGTTTATTTTAGTCTGGGATTATTCCAGAAAGCAAACAAGTATGCTCCGGGAATCTCCAGTCTTTAAAAACATGCAGCATGCTACACCGTATTCCCATCTCCTGTGGCCCATCTCTATGGTATCCATTCCCTGTAATCCAGGTCACTTCTTAAACCCAGTGCAGATTTCCCTAACGCTGCCCAGGGACTGCCCATTTTCTTCTGGCCACCCTGAGACCAGCCACACTGCTCTCCTCTCTGAATCTCAAGCTCACTTGGACATCCTTTCAAGTGAACTTTGGGATCACTCTTATCTGACCCAAATACAATCATTCATCTTTCCATTTCCCCTCCCTC